>LPNX011135266.1:212424-244029 GCA_001517045.1 Pseudotsuga menziesii | reverse complement strand
ATATAATGTTTATTATTTGTTTTGAAAGTTTCATTTTTTTATTATGTCTTAATGTCTAATGTTTATAGTTGCGGGTTTTATCAAATTAATAATATATGTATTACCAATTTATTAAAATTAAAACTAGAAAACTTAATAAGAAAACATGTTAATTTTTAATTTTAATTTTTTTTATATATTCTTTTTTAATTTTCTGTTTAATCATATTTTAAAGTATTCCTAGATGCAAACTAGATTTTTTTATTCCTAACCTAACTAGAAAAAATATTAAATGAAAAATGAAAATGGAAAGAGATAAAAATTTCATAATTTTTTTTTATTCAAAAGATTAAAACTATTTTTTTTAATTCCTAACAAAATTAAAAAATAGTAATTTGAGACTATTAGAAATAAAAAATTTAACAAATAGAAACATTACAACAAATTAAAGCAAAGCATCCTATATGCTAATTGAAAGAAACCAAAACCTACCTACTTTACTTTAATTAGAATTTACAATCATTTACGTGTAGTGAAATTTCCAGTGGAACCATACATGTAAAAGTAGTAAATGAAATCTAATATATTCAAAAGTATGTGGAATTAGGTACTGTAAATGTAATTTAACAAAGTAAAAACAAAAACAAGACTGATCTAACATAATACTTACTTGGAACCATTGTTGAATGCAGCTTTCGTTTGCATGATGATCACCCGAGATCCCTTCTTCATCCTCTTCAATCTCCAGTTCGAACAAGTGTTCCTCATCTGATATGCATGATTCTTTGAATGTCAATTCTTCTTTGTTTGTGTCAGGAGGAGTAATTACATCTTTAGCTGTTATCAAGATCTCCTTTTCTTAAGAAGAGGAGATCCCTGCTTTTGCGAGGATCTGAGTGAGCTGCTCTAGGCTTATGCTCATCCTAAAATCATTTTACTGACATCAAATCAAATGCTAAAAAGGAAAATGAACAAACGAGTACATGACAAATGCCAAAAAAAATAGTACGAAATGGGTTAGTACAAAACAAGTGCAAAAATAGAAATAAAAAGTGCATAAAGATCTGTACAAAATAAAAAAATGAATAGATACAAACTTAAAAGAAAGTTAGTATGAAATAAAGGCTAGCCCAAAATCAAAGCAATCCAGACTTCACACTACAAAACTGTAAAAGAAAACTTGCATTTGCAGAAAATGAAAGAATACTTTGCAGAAAAATAAACACGCTTGTGAAAACAACAAGGCTTTGGGGCGAACCAATAAAGTGGATGCATCTGCCTGTTACACCACGGAAATTTCGTAGTGAAGTCGTCCTTGCGTCTTACCGTTCCCCCTCCCATTTTCTATGTAATAAAGAAAAAGAACTATCTACCTATCTAAACGCTGATCCCTTTTAGCACCTCCCCGGCAACAGTGCCAAAATGTCGAGGAAAAACATCAAACAATTTATAACATATAACCAACGATTTAATTGTCAACCCACAGAGAGCATAAACTTGTGAGGTACAGACAAAATATATGCAGGGGCATATTATTGCTAACTTAATCTAGGTGATTGAAATTAACATGCGAGTGAAATTGAATTAAGCTTGCAAAAACAAGGAATGACATGAAAAGAAATCTAATCTAGAAAAGCAGGAAATTGCGTGAAATAAATATAATCTAAGAAAGCATAAGATTGCAGAAAATAAACTAATATAAAGCAATCAACATTAACTTGTGAGCTCACATAAATTCTATACTAACAATTCATAAGAAAGAAACTCAAATTAACATGGGAAAATAAAAGGATTTGCATTAAGCATCATCTCCATTACATAACAATGAAAATCCACTCTGTGACTAACTCTCAAAAGAAAACTATTCTCTACTACCAAACCACTAGAGAGGCCTCTAACAAAATGAGGAGAGAACCCTCCTATTTATACATGAATTCAAGATAACTAATCATAATTACTGATCCACTATTCTCTCATCTTATCCCTTCAAATCCTCAACAAACCCATTTTTCTCTCAACTCATCCGTTCAAATCCTCCATGATATGTTGGATAAGTTATTCCATCTCCATGATCTTCTCCTTGAAATTAGCCCACATCTTGAAAATGAAATTCGAATTTGAGGCTAGGTGGTGACTTTTGAGCTTATTAAAGTTTTCAAATATACCTCTAATTATCACCAAACTCATCCAACTTTAAGGTATAATGAAAATATATTAATTTTCTTAATATTTAACCACAAATTCACTCAAAATAGTCAAAAATAAATTATTTGGAAAATGGTAATATAAACCCATATGTATTATCAAAGGTAATAACCCAAAATTTCATAAAAATTAAAAAAAAAATTCCTGCGACAATTAATGTTTTAAATTATCGCTCAAGAGAGTCACTTAACTGCTAACAGTTACATACTAAGGTCTATCCTAGATACTCAACAAATTCAGTTATTAATTTCGATAATTGCATTCTTCATTATCTGCATTTATAATTAAGTGTTTAAAGATTGATTTAGCAAGTAATAATCTGAAGTAGTAAGAGCTGCAAAACAAGTGTTTGTTTACTATGCACTAAGGTTTGTTTTCTTGTTTTAAAATGAAGGTACTTCAGTTCATGCCCAAGGCTTACTTAGCTCTTGAAGCTAATGCAGTGAATTAATGATTCTTGTACATGTCCTTTTTATAGGTATAACGTTTTTTTTTCCAGTTTCAGGATCGAGACCAGTTGTCTCAACTTGCAAAAGTAATATGCTAGCATAATTTATTTAACTTAACGTTGTGTGTAGGAAGGTATTATCAACCTGTTTCCTATCCAATTTCTTAAATTAGTTTAGCAATTGCACAATATTTAAGGTCTATGTTTCTATCCCATTCTAGGCTAGGGAGATATGTCACCTATATAATTTATTTAGAAGCTTAAGTACTTGGTATTATAAGCAAAGTAGAAGCTTATCTTCCTAGCCTAACTATGATTAAAACTTTGCAAATCTCATAACTGTTGGGCCCAGAAATGACCCCTTTTTTACCACATTTACCTACCCCTTTTTGCCTTATCTTACTCCATTATATGCACCAAACAGATGTTTTCCTTCACTAGATCCCTCGATCCATACAGGTATGGTTAATTATTGTCTTATCTTATTAATACTTATGATTGTTGTAATCAGGGCTCTATATCTTGGATTATGCTAACATATGGTGATTTTATAATTGAGATGTAAAGGATACAAGTGTAGCAGGCTGAACGAGTCAAGAGAGAGATGGGCATTCATTTTTGAGTTGATCGCCACCTATTCCATATCTGTACAAAGGACGCATTCAAAGGTTACTATTCCACGCAAGTTGTACAAGGGTGGTTGCAACAGGCTTAGCTGCAATAGACTCGGATGCAACAACGCGTAGCTGCTTGAGGGTAGCTGCAATCGACGGAGAATCTTCTAGATTGATCCTATTATATCACTGTTGGCTTGAGTAACAGCCTTCTTATATTTTCTGCTTTTATCTTTCCCACAGTTGTAACAGCGTATCGTAAATGGGGCAGCCTAAAGATTAGAGATCTTCATGGCTGACCGATATCAGTGGGTAGAAGTTACAATTGTGAATGTATAAATATTGGAAACTATTCCGAGCCAAGGGTTGGAAATTAATTGATCTTATTTGTATAAGCTGTAACATAGACTGTATCTTTATTTCATAATTTAATACAAAGAGCATGATTCTTCTGATCTCGGCATTTAACTTATGTTAATTTTCGGCGTCTCTGTTCGAAGGCTGGGCTAGCCTTCCTACAGAGATTGTCGAGTTAATTATGTATTTATTCCTCTGTCGTGTCGTGTGGATGTTACAGTAGATTCATTCCTTTATAACAGCTGCAACAATAATTATTTATTGTGTGTTCCTTCAATTGATCAGTAATTGCATTCCCTATGAGCTACAGCAGAGTGGTGTGACATTCGACTATGTATACTAATTTTCTTTATGCAATTGTATGACGGTTGTAACAAACGATCTCATCCCTAGTCTCTTTCAATTGATGTCTTTCTTGAGTTTTGTTAATTAAGTCCATTTGTAGTTATAATTGTTGAAGTTCAATTTCTGCATTTCTGAATTCTAGATCAAGTTGGATTGAGATAGTTATGATGGATCTTCAGATGGCCTGGTAATTTAGGATTTAATTTTCTGCAAAAGTAAATATAGATGTTTATTTTCTGAATCTCTTACTTCTAGATTAAGGAATGTAAGAAGGTATTTGTGGTTTTGCATTCTTAAGAAGACAAAATTAGATTAAGTTAATCATGGGAAGAGTTGGGTTGAATAGGAAGGTAGGATAATTCATTTACAGTATCAACTACTTAGTGTTTAAGCATATATAGTGCACATTATCTTTGAAATAAAAGACTTCCCTGGGTTGACAATTTATATTGAACACTCTGTATGTTAGCTTTAATTAACTTTCATATAGAGTGCCCAACATTTTGGTGTTGTTGCCGGGGAAAGATAATTATTAGACACCATAGTACTTGTATCCAGTAGTTACATCTATTCATTTTTATTCAGTTTTTAAGTTTGCATGTTTTGGGTTGCATGAATATGAGAAGGGTACAACGTGACATTCCTATAAACCCTAGAACCCCACAGAATACTAACATTGCAGGTGGTCAAGGTCGTGGACAAAATCCAGCATTGGGAAGAAGGACATTCATTGACGATCTAGTTGATAGGACCAATTCTTCTACCGGAGCTCGCCATCAGGAATCATATGTCAAAAGGAGCCTAGTTACCCTTGGAGTGGCAGCATCAGTTTCCATAGTGGAGGATACAGGAGAAGCTGCAACACCCTCGGGTGTCCCTACGGAGGAAGACAGAGTTAGTATTGCGGGATCAGTTGACCGGGATTTGGTATATCACATTAATGGGAAGGTTGTGACGAAATCAAAGTGGACACAGTTCCATCAAGAATTAAACGATCCGTGGAAGCACGGAGAGGAGAAAGCAAAATAAGACATGAACAAGAGATGCAATCCATACGATCACGAGGAAGCAATGGGAGAAAATCATCATCATGAGGATAATTCCCAGCCTGAGGGGACTGTTGTGACACTTCAGTTCCCCATTCAACGGCCAAAGGGGATCGCCCCCATGAAAAATATATCGCCATTTGTGTTGCCTCGTTTTTATGGAAAAGCAGCAGAGGATCCGGATGAATTCCTTTTTGAGTTTGACATCCTCTATTGCAGCTATGAACTGTCACCACCTGGCACCAGATGAAACAGGCGTTCCTAGAGAAATATCAGGAGTACTGCAATACCAAAGATAAGAGAGAATAATTGTTCAAAATGGTACAAAGGGACGATGAAATCCTGGAATATTTTGTTGAAATACTTTTATATAATGTGCAGAGAGCTGGACAGACTAATATGGGGTTAGATGTGCTCAAGATAATCCTACTTCATGGGATTAGGGATGACTGCCTAGACATGTTGAACTTATTAGGAAAGGGGGATATCTCAAAGGAATCCTTTGAAAATATTATTGAATTATGCAAGAGGTATTCCAGAGGATCTTCCAGGAACAACAAATGGGGCAAATTGGATAAACTAGAACGAGATGTCTTCGACAGAACATAGAAGTCGTCTAATGGAGGAGCCACCCAGGCAGAAACAGGCAATCTTCTCAAAAATTTCAAGACAAAAATGATGAGCTCCATCTCCTCGGAAATAGATGTCTCGAGGGCAAAGCAAAAACAAGCAGTAGAAGATCTAACACTTGGTGTATTCTACCCTAAATGTAGGAAGAATCATCCTCTAAAGGAGTGCCCACTCGATAAAGTAGAAGTGTGTCAGCTTTGTGAGCTGAACCATGACACAAAAGAATGCCCTTCACTACCTCAAGTGAAGGCATTTCTGCAAGAATCAACTCCATATGTGGAACCAGCCTACTTTATTGCACAGAAAAAGCCTTGACAACCTCGAAATCAAGGTATGACTCCAGACTCATTTTCATTTTTGAATAACATGAATAATTGGAATAATATGCATCACATGAATACACAATTCCCTTCATATTATTCCAACCATCAATGGTATCCTTCTCAACCTCCGATGCAAAATTTTAACTCCTGGAACTCTTGGACACAGTCACCAAACCAACATAATTATTGGTCTCCTGGGTGGAGGAACTTCCATCCAGGGAACCAGTTTCCCCATAACCAACCTCCTCAACAGTTTCCACATCAACTATTTCCTCACCAACCGTATCCTCCTCAACAATACCCTCAGCCGCATCTGCAACTCCAGAATAATGCTACCCCCAATATGCTTATACGACTACAGCTTCCTGCTCAAACTAACCCCAACCCAAATAATAAAGCAGTCCATAAATTTGAGACTACCAACATGCCCGCTTACTCCATTACTCCAGTTGCCTGTAACGACATTCGCTTACGATCAAGGAGGGTAGTGGAGCCTTTGGTCATTGAGGATGTTCCATCCTTTGTGTCTGAAGAAAGGATGAACCAACAATACTTATCCAATGTAGCGATCCCCATTATTGATGACGTTGAAAATCCTACCAAGATAACGGCTGCAACGCAAGAAGAAACATCTATCGACACACAACCTACACAATTGGTTAGGGAACCACCATACCCTGAAAGACTAATACTACCGAAAGCAGTGGGACAACCTCAATTTAACCTATTAGGAGAGTTAAAAAACCTCTATGTCAAAATTCCACTCCTACAGGCCCTTCACGATGTGCCTATCTATGCCAGAACCATTCAGGATCTGTTAATAATGGGAAAAACCCCCTTGGCCAAATACGATGATCCTGGGAATCCCACTGTCATCGTGTAGATTGGGAGCACGTAGATACCCAATGTACTGGTAGATTTAGGCGCAAAAATTAACATCATGACCATTGAAACTGTAAGGAAACTCGGGCTCACTAATCTCAATCCAACTCCTGCCGTTTTAGAACTTGCAGATAAATCCACTATTAAACCCGAGGGAATCTTGGACAACCTCGTTATCTTAGTTGATTCCTGGGAATATCCGGATGAATTCTTGGTTTTACAACCCAAGTCGGAGCTAGGAGGACACCCACTAATCCTGGGAAGGCCTTGGTTAGCTACAGTTGATGCTTGCATCAGGTGTCGGTCTGGATCTATGACCATATCAGATGGAACCGAGATAAAAAACCTCACTCTCTATCCTCTAGCTCGTCTGAGTCTAGAAGCTGAAACTCCATTATGGATGGATCTAGAGGAAGAGGAGGGCGTTCAGCCACTATTAATGATAGGGAGGGCCTTGACTTTTAAAGATGAAACTGAATACGATGCTATTAATAATTTCATCAGTGAACCCACTTCTGTCAATAAACAAATTTATTAGATCCCGAATGGTACTCTAGGTGAAGAAGAATAAGAAAATATCATATAGGAGACATTAGTCAGTGATACTCATATAGTTCCAGTGTTGAAAAATTCGAGAAGTGTTCTTGTCGAGATAAAGCCTGTAAAAACCCTGAATATCAATCACAGTCTTGCTCTGGATGAACAGGAGCGCCTAATCACTCTCTTAAAAAAACATAAGGGGGCATTTTCCTGGGACTACATAGACATGAAGGGCATCCCTTATAATCTGTGCACCCACCACATTTATATCAAAAGTGACTCCCAACCTGTGTGCCAGCCCCAACGAAGGATGAACCCCAATCTTAGGGACATCGTGAAGGAAGAAATTCAAAAACTCTTGGAAGCAGTATTTATATATCCCATCTCGGATAGCGAGTGGGTGTCTCCACTCATGATAGTACCCAAGAAGAATGGTAAATGGAGAGTTTGTGTGGACTATAGAGAGTTGAACAAGGCGACATAGAAATATCACTTTCCCCTGCCTTTCATTCGCCAGGTGCTTGACACCTTATCTAGGAAGAAGTTCTTCTCCTTTCTGGATGAGTTTAGCGGGTACAATCAAATACAGATTGCTCTTGAAGACCAGGATAAAACTACCTTCACCTGTCCCTAGGGAACTTTTGCATACAGGGTGCTTCCCTTTGGTNATCTTTTCAGAATTGGTTAATGATAGTATGGAAATTTTCATGGATGATTTTACTCCTTATGGCAAGGACTTTGAAGAAGCATTGAAAAATTTGGAAAAGTTTTTAACACGCTGCGAGCAGACCCAGCTATCTTTGAGCACTGAAAAGTGCCATATGATGATGAGGGAAGGGGTAGTGTTGGGGTATTTTATCTCTGCTAATGGTATCTCAGTAGATCCCTCTAAAATCAGGGTAATTGAAAATATACCCACTCCTGGAACTCAAAAAGAGGTACGTAGTTTCTTAGGGCATGTTGGTTATTACAGAAGATTTATAGAAAAAATTTCCAAACTTGCTTCTCCTTTGTTTTCTTTGTTAATGAAGGATGTGCAATTTATCTGGAATGATGCATGCTAGACAACGTTTGTTAAACTTAAGGAAAAGTTTTCTACAGCTCCCATCTTAAGGGGGACCAATTGGGCCCTTCCTTTTCACATTTCTTCAGATGCCTCTAACACTGCCATTGGAGCAGTATTAGGACAGCAAGATGGTTAAGCACCTTATACAGTCTATTTCATTAGCAAAAAATTGGCCCCTGCTAAACTTAATTATACTGTTACCGAGAAGGAGTTTTTAGCCATTGTCTACTCCATTAAAAAATGTAGACACTACATCACTGGATATCCCACCTTTGTGCACACTGACCACTTAGCCATCAAGTATCTAATGAATAAACCCGTTACAAATGCTAGGGTAACTAGATGGTTGTTGTTATTACAGGAATTTGATATTACTATTATAGACAGACCCGGAAAAGAAAATGTTGTCGCTGATTTCTTATCTCGTTTTACTAACAGTGATGATAATCTTCCCGTTGAGGACTCTTTTCCAAATGAACACTTATTTGTAGTTTCAACTTATTCCCCTTGGTATGTAGACGTTGCTAACTACTTGGCTGCAAGGAATCTTTCGGCACATTTTCCAAAAAGAGAGAAGAGGAAAATCATTCAACAAAGTGCCAGGTATTGTTGGATAGGTGGTCATCTCTTCTACATGGGCCTTGATCTTGAGATCAGAAGATGTGTAAGAGAAGATGAAATCTTCCATATTCTGAAGGCCTGCCATGACGAGCCATGTGGGGGACATTTTGCAGATAGGAGGATAGTTCATAAGGTACTGAGAATGGGATACTATTGACTGACACTTTTCAGGGATGCAAAAAAATATGTCCAGTCTTGTGACAACTGCCAGAGGATGGGCCAACCTAACAGATTGGATCAAATGCTTCTTTAACCACAATTGGTGGTTGAACCTTTTGACAGATGGGCCTTAGATTTTGTTGGCCCTATCAACCCTCATTTTAGGAAGAAAGCCTACAACTTGGTTTGTACTGACTACATGATGAAATGGGTAGAAGATGTGGCTTTGGTGAAAGCCAATGACCAGGCTGAAATCAATTTCTTGTATGGTGAAACATTTACCCGTTTTGGAGTACCCAAGGAAGTGGTTACATATGGAGGACCTCAGTTTGTGTCACATAAATTTGAATATTTGCTACATAAGTACCATATTCAACACCGGATAGCTTCACCATACCATCCCCAAGCCAATGGCCAGGTGGAAAGCACTAAGAAAGTTGTTGAAGCTATCCTTACCAAAACAGTCAGGAGCCATTGTAGAGACTGGGCTGATAGACTTCCGGAAGCATTGTGGGCATATCATACTACTTGGCGCAATACTACAGGTTTCTCTCCTTATGACTTGGTGTACGGCAAAAGTGTTGTCTTCCCCATTGAATTCGAAATCAAGACCTTGAAGACAACTATGGAGGTAAACTTAGATGTGATTGAAGCCCAGAGGAGTAGATTGAATCAATTGAATGAAATTAATGAGAATTGTTTAGCTGTTGTGGATCAGACAGTATTAATTTAGCAACAGAGATCCAATTGGCACAATCGATTCATCAAAAAGAAAGTCTTCTACGAAGGAGACTGGGAATTATTATACGATTCAAGATTCAAAAGGGACTTCAAGGGTAAGTTACGTAGAATATGGTTGGTCCCATACCTGGTAGACAAAATATTTGACAATGGTACAGTCCGCCTAGTTACCATTGATGAGAATCGTGCACCATTATTTGCTAATGGTCACAGGCTGCGACTGTACCAAAATCCCATTTCGAAGGACGCATTCACTTCACAGATTGCAGCTGATCTGGAATACCAGTTAGAACAAGGGAAGGAATCTTTCTCTGCCCCTGTCAATCTTTAGACAATCGTTGTGATTACTACACAAATTTTTGTACATAAATAAATTTATTTATTTTTCTTTTATTATTTTTCCTTTGCGCTTGATCCGTTTTTTTTTAAGAATATGTGCAGGGATGTACCTGAGGAGAAATGATCATGATCAAGCCTAACGACCGTGGGAATCCTTTTGTAACTTCCTGCTTCATAAGCAAACTCCTTGAAGAAAAATAAATAATAAACAGTCAGTCGTAGCTACGATTCCCATAAAGAAATTGCCTATTTTTCTGTTTATTTGCAACTGCAACACCGAAAAATTGCCCGTTTTCCGTCCCGCGCAGCTACAACACCGTAAAACCTTATCTACTTCTATGTTTATCTGCAACTGCAACACCGTAAAAATTTGCCTATTTTTCCGTCTACCTGTAGCTACAACACCGTAAAACCTTTCCTATTTTTCCATTTATCTGCAGCTGCAACACCGTAAAATAACGGTTTTTTTTCATTCCACGCAACTGCAACTCTGTAACATATCGGCCATTTTTCCATCCCACACAACTACGACTCCGTTTAACTTTTGCCCATTTTTACCTTTTCCAGTAGCTACGACTCTGTTTGAATTTTTTCCATTTTTACCTTTTTCGACGGTTGCGACTCCGCCAAACTGGCTGATTTTTCTATGGTTCACGGCTGCGACTCCGCTAAACTACTGATTTTTCTATGGCTCACGGCTGCTACTCCCCCAATATTGGCAGAACTTTTTACAATTTTGGTTCGTGACTCCTCCGGATCTGGCCAGAATTCCTACTACCGACAATTCCGACTTACTTCACAGCATTCATTATGTTTCCGGCAGGATTGATAAGATGGGTTTGGTCTGCCGGGAGAAAAGATCATGACAACACACCTATAATAATGTTTAAATTTAAATGGATGCACTTCACACGCTTTATTATCCTCAAGGGTCACAGTTCATAGCATATGTACAAAGGTATGGTTCTTATTATCTACTTGATTAAGCATTAACTAGATTTGACATGATTAATCATGCCTTCCTTTTTATGCCCATCATTACACCCGCATACCATTAACAGTCCACTTGTACGAATTAATGGCCATTTAAGCTTATCCTATAACCACCACCCTTTCCTAATTTGGGATAAATTTTACCAAAAAATCCATGCTCCTAACTTTCTGAATTTACCCAACTACACTCTCATTTGTTCACGCATACTCTGTGCTTTAACCTCCATTGTCGGGACCTGCAATTTACTGGGCTGATAGAGAATTCAGAAGGCAAACAAACATGGGTATCCTAGCTCAGCACGAACCTCCAAATACGTGAGAACTAAGAAGAAATGCTGAAGTTTTCGCTATTTTTGAAGCTGCGAGCTGGACTGAATTCTTCCAAAGCCTGGATGGGTTTCATCGAGAGACAGCTCTACAATTCACTTTAAATATTACAAAAACCCACTCAGAGGTTAGGGGGTTACATATAGAAGTCTCTGAAGCAATAGTGGCTAAATTCACTGTCCTTCCTCGGGTGGGAAGAGCCTGGTTTGTTCGAAGAACCCCTAATGTTGCTGCAGTACAGGATTTTCTGATAGAGGGGGAACAAATTTTCCAATCAAGGCGAGGGATAGCATTACAATCACTACCTCGGCCATGGGATCAAGTAGCAATATTCCTCAAAAAGTATATCTGACTGTAGGTATATCAAGTAGGTATCTGATTGTTTATTATTCTAAACTTCCTCTATTGTCTCATCTATGCCATAGGGCCTTATTGAATATTCCATTTTATCTATTTAAAGACCTACACCATATGGTGGGGTTTGTCAGAACAGCCAAGCATCCAAACTCCTCCCTTTCCCATCATGGCGCTATTCAAATCCAAGAGGAGCATGCAAATGTACGGTTGGGGGGGGATGAGGAGCAACAGGAGGACTAGAGTCCCTCCAATTTAGTTAGGGGGGGAGATGAGACTAGATTGGATGATTAGTCAGATGACCAAGCAGAGGAAATGGAGGAAAATGTAAGAGAAAACCTTGTGGAAAGATTAAATAATGTGGGAGCTCTGATAGCAGAGGCTGAAGCTGGAGCATCATTGGATGTTGTGGCAGCTGAAGCCGAGGATGTTAGAGCCACGATAACAGAAGAGAATGCAGAGGTATTGACCATTGAATTTCCCCTGAATGGGAGGGAACTCTGATTGAAGAAGAAAATGAGGATGATGAGATAGGAGACATCCCTTCCACATCAGTTGGAAATCTGGAGATTCCTGCACCATGAAAGAAAAGAATAAGATCAAAAGAGGAGGTACAGGCACCATTGCTGATAAGAAGAAAAAGAACCAAGTCGGTTACAGCAGTTGAAATAGCATGGGTAAGATGGGAAAACCTAGAAGCACATATTGAATTCCCCATTTTGAGACCCATAGCAAATGATTCCCCACAGGAACCGGTTGTAGAGGAACCTCAAATCGAGGGACTTTTGCATGAAAATGGTCTACTGAAGGAAGAAGTACAGACACTTCGAAGAGAACTAGAAAACCGGAAAGAGGCATGCAGGAAGCAGGTAGAAAGGAAGGTGCACACACTGGTTGAAGCTGCAAACCGATTAGAAGGATCACCTCCTGCTGAGGATGGTGAGGAGGAAGAGAGAGTGGTATGCCCTGTGTGTGGGGAAATATTTAACCAATCAGGATACAAAGTCATAGTTTGTGCCTTTGTGACACAACAACCCATACTAGCAACTGTGGAAGAACAAGTACAAGAAGCACCTAAGGTGGAAGTGAGGGATGCAAAAGAAATGGAAATAAAAATGATCCCTAGTACAGAAAAGGGGGAAAATGAACAATTACAATCACAACCAGCAGAAGAAACATAAGTGCTCCTGGGACAACCTGATTGGAAGGACGGTGAAGCTCCCCAAGAGCAACCTCAGCAAATGGAAGCAGTAGATAGACAAGGTGTTGATATACAAGAACCAGCATCCTCGAACATTCTTGTTGAAGTTTCCACCCAAATTGGGACAGACGAACCAGAGACTGAAAATATTCATGATTTTAACGAAGAATTCTATGTTGTGACTCCTGAACCGTCTCGGAGCATAGAATTAGTAGAGATGGAACCTCAGCAGCAGGATAATGATGAAGTTGACCATGATGTTGTCATCAAACAACCAACATACCCAAAAATTTCGGCTGAGATTCTCATGCAACAAGAAGAAATCAATCCCGAGGTGGACATAATTCCTAATCTGGATCTAGGAAAGGATGAACAAATACAATCACAGTCCTCGAGGGACACTGAAATTCTCAAAGAATAGCTTCATATTGCAGAAGATATGGAAGTAACTCAAGAATGACCCTAGCAGCATGAAGAAATAGAAGGATAAGGCTCTAATACACAAGAACCAGTAACCTTGTATCTCCTTGTCAAAGCTACAGCTGACAATCAGGCAGATGTGGAGATTGAAATTCAGGAAGATGTTGTCACACAAGAAACAACACCTTCACACTTGGCTGCTGAGGTTGTTGTAGGAGAACTCCAAGGAGAGGATGTTGTTACACAAGAACCAGCATCCCCAGAAGTTGTCTCAGAGGCACCTATAACAGTTGAGGTTGTTGTAGGATAAATCCAAGGAGAGGATGTTGTTACACAAGAAGCATCATCCCCAGAAGTTGTTTCAGAGGCATCTATACTAGTTGAAGTTGCTGGAGGAGAATTCCAAGAAGAGGGCGTTGTTACACAAGAACCAACATCCCCAGAAGTTGTTTTAGAGGCACCTATACAAGTTGAGGTTGTTGTAGGAGAACTCCAAAGAGGGGATGTTGTTACATAAGAACCATCATCCCCATAAGTTATTACATGAATACTGTCATATGCCCCAATTTGCAAAACAATTTTATGTTTTTGAGAAAACATTATGTTATATTTTATGTTAAAGTTTGTAATTAATGACCAAGTGGAGTCAAGAATAATTTAATGTATTGCATAATATTTTATTAATAAATAAATTAAAGATGAGACAATAGCTTAGGGAAACTGTTAAACGAGTGTTTACTGGTCACTTGGTGGAGGAGACTAGGTTGAGAGCATATTGACAAGTGGCAGCATCCTCAAACTACTTCTAGCTGTTGCAGGTGGCAACTTCCCTATATTTGTGGTGATGACTCCCCAAGAAAGTGGAACAGGAGCAGGTGGCTCATTAAGTAAAAACTGACCCAAAAGACCTAAGCATGCTAATAAAACTTCCCATTGAAGACAGTTGAGGCTGCTCATTCTGAAATTGTGATCATTCTGAGTGAATGAAGTGCACATGTGAATTCAATGGAGGGGACTAGCTGAAGTAAGTTTGAGGGGTTAAGTGTTGAAGAATAAACTTGTGCAGCTATTCTAAGTTGAAGCTCTTACTACTGTAAGCAGGACTTAGTTACTGTTGAACACTCAATGGAGTTGCAGAGGATCTCAAGACTACATCTCTCACCCAATACTCTACCAGGAGGATCAGGAGACAAGCTCGGGGGTCCTGAGAACTGTTGTTCATCTCTTCTCCAGGAGTTGGTTGGGAGGAACAACCTCCTTAAGCTGTTGTCACCTCATCTATTTGACAGGTTCTACTTGTTTAGGTTCAGTTATTATTTTATTTACTGTTGCAGAAAAGTTTAAGAGTTTTCTCATGATTATAGTATATTGTTATTTTATTGTTGTTATGGATAAAGAAAGAAAAGATTATTTATACTGTGAAAGTTAGTAACTAGTTAGATTAGGGTAAATCAATAGAGATATTGTTGAGCTAGTTGATAAATAGAAAATTTACCCAAACTGTATTTTTCCACGCCTCTTGCAAGGCAATACTCTAGTACAACAGGTATGTTTATTTCAGATAAGTAGATTTAAATAAAATTGAATGCAGATGTAAATGATTACTTCTACAGGTTTTTGTGTAACTTAAATTGTATAACTTTAGCTTAATTTGTATTATCTATTGAAAGTATTTAAATTATCTAAATTACAGGTAGAAGAACAAATCTAAATAATACATACTAGTATGCATAATATTTTATACAGTAAAACTAGTATAGTTACAATTTATAAATTTAGGAAGTAGACTTAAATAAATAATATAGGAACAATAAAATATTTAAACCAGGTTTAACCCAGTAAACAGTAATTTAGGTTATCTAATTACCTAGTTAGTCATTCGTGAGAAATTACAACTAAGTTTATTGAAAACAAAAGTACTAACACTGCAAACCATTAGAAATAATTAGGGTTTACAAAAGATCTATTTTCACAACAGAATAAAGTAAAAACTTATAATATCAAAACCTAGCACAGACTATTCCAGTAAATTTCAAAAAATGAATGTAATTATTTAATATTACCAATCTCAGTCCTATTCTCAAATATCATTGCAGCATTATTCATTTTGCTGTTATCAAATTATTTCTTTACTAAGAATCTTCGAATCTCTTTTCTTTCCTTTTTATAAGACACGATATTTTTCTTACTGATCAAGCTAACCCTAAACATTGAAAAGATGAATAATAATAAGAATAGCAACTAAACAAAATTATACATAAATATAAACCCATCCAAAGACAAAACTGAACAAATATAGTATGGCCTATGACCCTTTATATATTATCTATCTAGGCTTAATAGCCTGATAAAAAATGATTTCTATAAATTAAACAGAAGTCACAATTTTGAAAATAAACAACCATCGACTACGGCTATGAAATCCCTTAACCATTTCAAAATTTCTGTAACTACAACCATTTCAATCTTTTGTAAAAACCCTAATCAAATCTTCAAGAAACCACTGAGTGGCCTGACAAGTAAAGTCACGACTTAAAGTCCAAGATTAAAATTTATCATCATCTATTTCATTTAAGGTCGAGAAGGCTCGAAACCAAAATCATGAAGTCACGGCTGTGAAAGCCATATCTATTCAATACAAATAGCCATGAGGGCTTATAAAACTACAAATTAAAAGAACAAATAGACCAAACAATGACCGCAGCCGAGTCTACAACCAAAACAGATGGTAGTGCCATCTCTTTCCACCATACTGTTTGTGCAGGAAAAACCCCAGGTGTCACCGAGGCTTACCAGGGTGGACGCCTTGCGGAGGACTGTGAGAAGAGATTTCCAACTTCAAGTTCAAATTTTGAGAACCTGCACCTGGAAAACCATAGATCTGTTAGATACCTTTTTTTTTAAATCAATAATTAAAAACTCTGCCATTTAAAACTAAAAAGAAAATAGTGTGCTTTTACCTTATAAAACCGCGCATCAGTGAAGTCGTGGAAGCCACCCAAGCCTATTTCGATGGTGCATCAGAGATAGTAAAGCCTGCAAATGGGATTTTGCAGAACGCAGTGGAAACCTCAGCCACGACTCCCTTTTTGCCAGCCAAAATCTTCAACACTTCTACAGAACTAAAACTCACTCAAAAAGACAACGATGAAGACAAAAAAACCCACAATACTCCTCACATAGGTGAAAACCACCTTCTGACAGCTATCAGCTTCTTACCCACTCCTCTACACAAACTCAGCAAGGTTACAAGGGTCTGTGTGCAAATTTATTCAGTGGAGGTTCAACATCATGCTATGGCGGCACTGAGCTCTCGGCTTGACCATTCCACAACTCCGACAAACAAGCACAATATTAGGGTTTAGGCAAGATATATTGTGGATCGAGTCAACAAGAAACCCTAAGCTCCAATCATCAACCACGTGTCCTTCAAATTCTTTTCAAATGATGGGTATCGGGCTATAGTAGAAAGTCTCGATTATATCCTACATAAATCATTGGAGTATTAAGTCAAATCCCTATTACATTATTGCATAGTAATAATACTTCGCCTTGTTTCGATTTCTTGGTTATTATCATAGGATAATAAAAAATAATTTTATTTAAAAAAAACTTGCTCATTGCACTAGAAAATTTGGAATAATAAGATTCTAACTATACTCTTGATAGTATTGAACAATGTTTACACTTATATAGTAATAAGACATCATTGATAGGGGTAAATTAAACCTCCCTAGAAGTACTTAACATAAATCTTGGATTTGGAGAGTGATCCTTTTATAATAGAGTTTTTATGTATAGTATAACTATAGCATAAGAAATTACAAGTTATCCTCTAACACCTACTATGATAATAAAACATTTAGAAATTACAATTTATAACCATTGTAATGGAAAGTTCATATAAAGCTAGGTTTATATACTAGAGAACTAGGTAAGAAGACATGGTTTAGAAGGTTTACTAATGTAGAGTTGTAAAGATTTAAAAGAACGGAAATAAATATGAACAATACCATAGTCCAATCTCTGCACAACAATGTGTAGTTAGGGATACAAGGACATGTAACATATTTTTTCTTTTATAAAAACGTTAGGTCACATATTCTTATGGACAGAAGCAAAAGTGTTCTTAGACATTTCAATTTAAAACATATAAGCATATAGTTGAAAAATACAAGAAGGAAGAATTACTTGGATCACATATTTTTTGGTGGTAAACTGAAATGCACATAACCCATCCTTTCACAGTTTTGTTTTACCATCTTTATGCAGTTTGATAACATTAACAATACCAACATTACCTCTTACAGGGTCAAGCTGCAAACAAATATTTTATTTTACTAGCATTTTATCCTATGCTAGTGGAGTATCATTCTTGACTGGAAGTTTACTGGAACAAACTGCTTACCTGTTAGAACCTGTAAAAAGAACCATCATTACACTATATTAGATATAAGTTAACTAAGCCCCGAACTCACCTAAGATTCTGTCCTACTTGACAAAATAAAATAATAACACATTTAGCATCAGTTTAATATATAGTTTCCATTCTCACCTTTTGAAAAACATAACCTGCTAGGTTTAACTTTCTTAACATAGTACTTTAAGATAAACTAATAATTTATACAGATCCAAAGAAAAGAAATGCTCTTTGTTATTTATAACTGTTTGAGTATCCCTTAACAGTTAATGGTTCAGTGGAAATGACAACCTTGACATTTTATGTTACATGAAAATTTTTAAATTTTTATGAATTTTTGGGTTATTACAAATACCCATACATGCAGTGCAAAATGTTCAGGCTGAAGCATCAGGTGGCAAGGTATGGACTCAATTTTCACAAAAAATTGTCAATCTGGATTCTGATAATGAAGATCATGCTGAAGATGAAGGGATCCAGAGGCTGACCCAAGAACTCTCACTCCTAAGAATAGAAGTGAGGAAGTGGAAGAGTCAGGTGGAGAGGTATCAAGAAGGAATGGTTCCCCTTGTTGAACATAGGAAGACCATCAGGGAGTTGAAGGAAAGATGGGCAAAAGAACTAATGTTCCAGAAATTTCGTTGGGAAGAGATACAAAAAGAGCTGAAGGAGCTGAAAAGGTTCAAATCCATGCAGGTGGAAAAAGACCAACTGTACACTCTCTCCCAGTAACTGTTAGGTACCAGAGCATCATCTTCCTCTTACCCTGTGTTTTTTATTTGAACAGTTCATTTGATTTAAATTGAAGGCTGTAAAAGAAGGGAGACCTTATGAAATAGCAACCTCAACTAAATTTTTGGATAGTGATTTTCTTGAGCAGAACTTGCTTTGTGAGCTTTATTTACATGAGCTAGCTTGTCCCTTGGACCGCCATTCGAATCCTACCCCTTTCTTAGGTGATGTTCAGTTGAGGGCTTTTGCCTCCTTTGTTAGCAATCATGCTCAGTGGGAAAGATCCTTCCAAACTTTCTCTCATAATGAGTCCCACTCTAACCTTTGGGTTTGAAGTGAACCTCAAACCCCTCGTCTTCTCCTTGCTCATCAGCAACATAGGCTCACATGTCCCATTAAAAATCAACAGATGATGGAACTTCAAGAAAAGGTTATATCTACATGTGTTAGCCAGATTTCCAAGCATTAGCAATTGGCTTTGGAAGGTAGCCAGCATAGATGGCAGACTACCTCTTCAACCTTGAGGAATAGAGATCCCTACTGTTACAGGAATTTTAAACATGCACTTTCCAGGGTTGAGGGATATGTGGGATGCATGAAGGAATGTGGAGTTAATTGGTTGGGAATCGAATTCAAATTCCCTCTCATCTGGTGGCCAGCAAAACCATACAGGGAAGGCTTCTCATTGACAAAGGCAGAAGAAAAGAAGTGTTGGAGATATTGGGTTGTCTATAATGGATTTTTGGAAAAATAGGGATCACCTAAATTCCCATATAACTTTTCCTCTCTCCATGAATGAAGCACAATGCCATATTCAGATTTAGACTAATGGAGGTTGTTGCATAGGTACATGCAACAGGACAGTTGGGGGAAGATATTGGGCCCATAAATTACCCCTTTTTGACCACATTTACCTACCCCTTTTTGCCTTATCTTACTCCATTATACGCACCAAACATATGTTTTCCTTCACTAGATCCCTCGATCCATACAGGTATGGTTAATTATTGTCTTATCTTATTAATACTTATGATTTTTGTAATCAAGGCTCTATATCTTAGATTATGCTAACATATGGTGATTTTATAAAGATAATTTGAGATGTAAAGGATACAAGTGTAGTAGGCTAAACGAGTCAAGAGAAACATGGACATTCATTGTTGAGTTGATTGCCACCTATTCCATCTTTGTACAAAGGATGCAGTCAAAGGTTACTATTCCACGCAAGCTGCAACAGGCTTGGCTGCAACAGACTCGGATGCAACAACGCGCCGCTGCTCGAGGGTAGCTGCAAACAACGGAGCATCTTCTAGATTGATCGTGTTATATCACTACTATCTCGAGTAACATCCTTCCTATATTTCCTACTTCTATCTTGCCCACAGCTGTAACAACGTATCGTAAATGGGGCAGCCTGGAGATCAGAGATCTTCATGGATGCTCGATATCAATGGGTAGAAGTTACAATTGTGAATGTATAAATATTGGAAACTATTCCGAGCCAAGGGTTGGAAATTAATTGATCTTATTTGTATAAGCTGTAACAGAGACTGTATCTTTATTTCATCATTTAATACAAGGAACAGGATTCTTCTCATCTCGGTGTTTAACTTGTGTTAATTTTCGGCATCTCTGTTCGAAGGCTGGAACCGACTTCCTACAAAGATTGCCGAGTTAATTAGGTATTTATTCCTCTGTCATGTGGTGTGGATGTTACAGTAGATTCATTCCTTTATAACAACTGCAACAGTAATGATTTATTGTGTGTTCCTTCAATCGATCAGTAATTGCATTCCCTGTGAGCTGCAGCAGAGTGATGTGACAGTCGACTGTGTAGACTAATTTTTTTATGCAATTATGTGATAGCTATAACAGCCGATATCATCCCTAGTCTCTTTCAATTGATGTATTTCTTGAGTTTTGTTAATTAAGTCCATTTGTAGTTTTAATTGTTGAAGTTCAATTTTTGCATTTCTGAATTCTAGATCAAGTTGGATTGAGATAGTTATAATGGATCTTCAGATGGCCTAGTAATTTAGGATTTAACTTTCTGCAAAAGTAAATCTAGATGTTTATTTTCTGAATCTCTTATTTCTAGATTAAGGATTGTAAGAAGGTATTTATGGTTTTGCATTCTTAAGAAGGCAAATAAGATTAAGTTAATCATGGGAAGAGTTGGGCTGAACAGGAAGGTAGGATAATTCATTTACAGTATCAGCTACTTAGTGTTTAAGCATATACAATGCACATTATCTTTGAAATAAAAGACTTCCCTAGGTTGACAATTTATATTGAACACTTTGTATGTTAGCTTTAATTAACTTGCATATAGAGTGCCCACCAATAACTTGTCCCATTTTTTTAACTAGATCCTACCCACATGCTACAATATGATAATACAATCTATAGAAAAATAATACAAAACCTTATTACGCCGTAAGGTGTTTAACAAATGGGAGTCGACTCCCCCCAATTAATGTTTTTTTCATTTTCATCCGTAGGATGATTTCGTCTGACGATTGGGGAAATCTGCTACGTTGATGCATTGATCCTGATCTGCTGCCTAGCATTTCTCTGTCAATTGAAAGGATGGCCATTTAAAGTGGCAGCTGCCCCTTGAATGCACATCAATGCACATCAATCTCTGGTATTAACTTGCACCATGATATTAGCTTTAAAAAGAAATAACCTAAAGTCTAGATATATTTATAAATTTGCGAAAATGATAACAAGTATATGTGATATAATGATACATTCAAGTTTTAAACTTTGATAAAGCGTAGGTAAATAACATGTGTAAAGTTGCATTGCAGGTTCTCCCGAGATCAAACGGGACCATGGAGAAGACACTATCCAAACCCATGCACTTTGTATATTAGTGGAGTCCACGTGGCTAAAGTTTGGTGGATAGGGTTAATTTTTGGATAACCCTACTACAAAAAACGATCAAACCCTAAAAAAATGCATTGTTTACCCATCCTTCACTGCTGTGTATTGCGTCGCCAGGCTCTTGGCCCCTTGGGCCTTTGATGCCATCATTCGACTCTGTGGTTGATGACTTCTGATGCCAATGACCATCTCTGTAAGTGACTCGACCAGCATTAGCTAGACTGATTTCCCAAAAAAAACAGTGTGATTACTAGATCTGAAACACTCGACTTTCTTGTGGAAATCAAATGACAGTAGTGAGATTTTAGTTTAGCGTGACTTTTACTGTTGCTTTTTAGGCTCATCAAGGATTTTAGCTTGGGGTTTTCTCTTTCCCAGCTGTGAGGGTTTGAAGTTTCTCCTTGGCCAGGATTGTTGTAAAAAGCAACTATTGTGCGGCTGAGGATAATCATATCTCCAGGTAAAAATTGTTTTTAAAACCTTTTTGCATTTGTTACGAAAATCCTTTACTGTAACAATTTTTTTTTAATACTTTACAATTCTTTTAAATTCTTGTGTAGACATAACTGCAGGTGTTACTAAGTGTTGGGAGGCATAGGATACTTCATGAGAAAGGTCTCCACGCTTCTCAACCAATCGGGTAAGCCTCGGTTTCATGCCTGAGGTTTCCTTTTGTGATGATCTGCGGGGGTTTGGATGAGTATTGTCTCGCCAAGACTTAAGTTCTTTTGTCGTGGCTTCGTTTTGAACCATGTTGTGGTTGTGAAGGTCGTATGGTCGTAGACTGTTTTGCAGAAAAACTTGTAAAGGCCATTGGTCGTAACTGTGTTTTAGTTAGATTTTATTTATGTTTAAGATAGGGTTTGAAATCTTATACGTTTTGATTAAAATGTCAAGGCTTTACTGTGTTAGAAGCCAAGTGTTTGGCACCGAGCTGTGGTTGAAAGAATTCGTTGGCAGACTTGGACTGTGGGGTTTTTCTGTGTTGGATATTTAAGTTTAAAATAATGAAATTTTGAAATACCTTGCGGTTATTTACTTGTATCAGAGAGTAATTTTGATAAAAGATTAAGCTAGAGTTTCACTGATGTAAAAGTCCATAATTTCTAATTATTGTGAAGAACAGTCAGAAGAGAAAAATTTCTCTTGGTTGTAGGGTTTGATCCCATGACCTAGACTAGATTATTATTATCATAAATTAGTTTTAAATTTTAGTTTTTTGTTGTTGTTATTATTATAACTTTGTTTATTGTAAAAATATAGAAAACAGATTGTTCCCTCTTATATAATTTAATATAGTTACAGATTATATATATATATAAACAGTAAAGTTTGGATGCGGTTAAACTGGTTACTTGTTTTGGTTTTTTACCAAGAAAAAAAATAAGGTTATTATATTTTAAAGCATACTCTGCAGTGTTAATTACTTTTTACTATTAAATAATATGATAGTTGAAAACTTAGAATTAGTTATTTTACTTTAATGTGTTTGATATCTTATGTTTACTTACAGTGGTAAAGAAATTGCTTAGATGTTATTTTCAAAACCTAAGTGATAACTATAATTTCCTTTTTATGTTTATGGTTACTCTTATTTATATTATTTTTTTGTTTCTTGTAATAGTTAATAGGTATAAGTGTTTATAAAAAGTTAAGCTAAAAGATAGTGATTAATACTGTGTAGTGTCTTATAATCAACATTCTTTTGTAGAAGTTTATATTTATAATTTTTACAGATATATTTTAGTTAATGAAACTTCAAAAAATAGAGGAACTTCCTGCTAACATTCCTATAAATATTTTAACAGTTGGAAGTAAATAATTATACTCTTACACTTTCTAATTTGACTTATTCATCATACTTATTTCACCTATTGTACTAGAGTACTACCTTCTTGAAGGTGTGGAAAAATACAGTTAGGTATTTTTTTATCCATCAGTAAATTTTCACTAACCCTAAATCATTTATTCCAATACATAATAGAAACAGAACTTATAAATCTTAGATCAAAAGAAGATTTAACTAACTAACAAACTAGTCATACAGATACGTCAAATCCTAAATTTATACATTCCATATTTCTATACTTGCATGGAAAAATTACAAATAACATGTAGAACCTGGTTGTATAGCAAAGGAGACAACAACTTAAGGAGCATGTTCTTGCCAACCAACTCCTGAAGACAGCTGAACTACCAATCATAGGACCCCCAAGCCTGTATACTGGTCCACCTGGTTGAAAGCACTGGGTCAGAGAATAGGTTTAGAAACCTCTACAACTCCACAGAGTAATCAGTAACCTTTCTGCCTGTAACAGTAAGAACTCAGCTCAAATCAGCTGCCCTAGTTTAGTAAATCAACACTTTTCACTCAAACACTTCTTCCTGTCCCCTCCATCAAATTTCTTGTGCACCAATTTCACTCAGAAATTTCACTAGTAAAGAATGAGCAGCCTCAGCTGAATTCAATGGGTAGTTTTATCAGCATGCCTAGATATTTTGGGTCAGTTTTCACTTAATGAGCCACCTACTCTTGTTCCACTTTCTTGGGGAACATGACCACAAAAATAGGTAAGTTGCCTCGTGCAACAGCTAGAAGTAGTTTGAGGATGCTGCCAAGTGTCAATCTGCTCTCAATCCATCCTATTCCACAAAGTGGCCAGTAAAACACTCATTTAACAGCCTCCTTAAGCTATTGTCTCATCTTTCATTTATTTAATTAATAAAATATTCAGCAATTAAGTGCAATTATCCTTGACCCCACTTGGTCATTTATTACAAACTTTATAATAAAATTAAAACATAATGTCTCCTAACACATAAAAATGTTTTTGCAATTTGGGGTATGTGACATACACACACCCCCCTTAAATATAACATCATCCTTGATGTTATTTTATTCATCCTCCTCAGAGTTTTCCTGGAATAGAATTGCATATGTTGCCCGCATATGACTTTCCAATTCCCATGTGGCTTCTTCTGGACGAAGGTTCTTCCATTGCACCTTCATCTGTCCAATGGTGTGATTCTGAAGCAAGATCTCCCTCCTTTCGAGGATACAATCTGGTTCCACTAGAAAATCTCCTTCGACCTCTACCTTCACATCATTCCTATTTATATCATG
Source organism: Pseudotsuga menziesii (assembly GCA_001517045.1). NCBI lineage: Eukaryota > Viridiplantae > Streptophyta > Pinopsida > Pinales > Pinaceae > Pseudotsuga > Pseudotsuga menziesii. The sequence goes on along the minus strand of LPNX011135266.1, from coordinate 219,274 downwards.
AGTAGCATCATGTACATATTTTTTTAATACAGAGATATGAAAAACATTATGAACCTTTAAATTAGGCGGTAAAGCTAGTTGATGTGCCACCTGTCCCATTATGGATAGTATTTCAAAAGGCCCATAATATCATGGTGCCAACTTAGAAAAACTTCTTAACTTTAAAGAACTCTTTTTAGGCCTTACCTTTATAAAAACATGTTCACCCACATGGAACTCTTTCTAAGTTCGATTAAGATCTACTTGACTTTTCTGTGTGTCTTGCGAAACTTTTAAGTTACCTTGCACTTGTTTTACAATTAACGCCGTCTCCTTTAGTAGTTTCAATCCTAGTACTAACCTTCCAAATGGGTTACTCCATGAGATGGGGGTATTGCACTTTCTTCCATACAGAATTTCAAATGGGATATATTTTGTTGAAGCTTGGTAGTGATTGTTATAAGCAAACTCTACCAAGTGTAAATAATCCTCCCATTTACTTGGTTGTTGTTTAACATACATTCTTAACATATCTTCCAATACTTGATTCACCCTTTCAGTCTGCCCATCCGCCTGGGGATGAAAAGATGTACTGAAATTTAAAGTCGTATTCAAGCCTTTAAATAAAGACTTGTGGAAATTGCCCGTAAACTTAGGGGATCTGTCTAAAATTATAACTTTTGGTATCCCATGTAAACGAAATATTTGTTTCATTAATATATCAGCAATATTAGCACCCTTGTAGGTGGTCTTTATAGGTATAAAATAAGCTATTTTACTAAGTTTATCAATGACTACGATTATCGAATCATTCAGATGCTTATTTCTAGGTAAACCTGTAATAAAATCAAGACTGATTATTTCCCATTTCCAGCTAGGGATGGGTAATGTCTGTAGTAAACTGGCTAGATGTTGGAGTTCAGTTTTAACTTGTTGACATTCAAAACACTTGGCAATGTATTCTACTAGTTCATTCTTCATGTTTGGCCAAAAATAATCTTTCCGTAACATGGCTATATTCTTCTGATAACCAGGATGTCCTGAGTAAGGAGTCTTATGAATTTCATTTAAAATCGGCAGCTTAATTTTAGGTACATTAGGTATATACAGGCTATTTTTATAAAGTATTAATATTTTTTCATTTAGACTATACCCTGTACTTAAACTTTCAGTTAAATTTTCTGCCAATTTAGCTTATAATTCCTAATCATTTTCATCCAATTTTACTCCTTCCTCTAGCTGTTCTTCTAAATCTGTTTTATAAGTGTTGTTTGCTACTACAAAATTTAGTCTCGCAATTCTACTTAGAGCATCAGCAACCTTATTTTCTTTTCCCTTAATATGTTGGATATCGAAATCATACTCGCTAAGGAAAGCTAGCCACCTAGCTTCCCTTGCATTTAAATTAGGTTGATCCAACAAATATTTTAATCCCTTATTATCTGTCATTAACATAAATTTTCTTCCGATTAAGTGATGGCGCCACATCTTCAAAGCATGTATGATGGTAGCCAACTCTAAATCGTAAGTAGCGTAGTTTTTCTCATGAATTTTAAGCTTCCTAGACTCGTATGCAATTACGTGTCCTTGAGTTAAGACCCTACCTAGACCATCGTTGCATGCGTCAGTGCATACGACAAAGTCCTTATTAGGGTCAGCAATTCTTAAGATTGGTGCAGTATTTAATAATGTTTTTAACTTCTTAAAACTTTCTTCACACTTTTGATTCCACTAGAATTTCTTCCACTTCTTTTGTAAAGAAGTTATGGGATTAGCGATTTTTGAGAACCCCTCAATGAATCTTCGATAGTAATTGGTAATCCCCACGAATGATCGCACATCAGTCACAACCCTTGGGACTGGCCATTCTTTAATTGCTTTTATCTTTTATGGATCAACTGAGATCCCCTCTTTAGTTACTACATGGCCCAAGTATTATATTTTATCCTTAAGAAAATGCACTTACTAAATTTAGCATCAAGCTCATGTTCTCTCAACTCTTCTAAAACAGTTTTTAATTGCTCCTAGTGTTCTTCTTTAGACGTAGAATAAATTAGAATGCCATCAATGAAAACCACTACAAATTTATCGAGGTACTTATGAAATACATTATTCATTAAGCACATGAAGACATCTGAGGTGTTAGTTAGCCCAAGTGGCATGACAACAAACTCATAGTGACCATATCTTGTCCTAAAAGTTGTCTTAAAAATTTCTTCATCTTTAATCCGAACTTGGTGATAACGAAATCGTAAATCAATCTTTGAAAATACAGTTGCTCCGTGTAGTAGATCAAATAGATCATCTACGCGGGGCAACAGGTATCTATTTTTAATGGTCATTTTATTAATTGACGATAGTCAATGCATAAGTGTAGAATAGCATCCTTCTTTTTAACAAAAATAGCAGGTGCTCCCCAAGGAGAGACACGCTGGGTCTTATATACTTTTTATCAATAAGCTCCTTTAATTGTGATTTTAATTCATTTAGTTCCAATATATTCATCCGATAAGGGGCTTTTGAGCTGGGCACTGCACCAGGTACCAACTCAATAGTGAATTCTAATTCCCTTTTCGGAGGCAGTCCTAGAATTTCTTCCGAAAATACATCTGAATACCCCCTCAGGATTGGAATATCTACCAGTTTTAGTTTATCTTCATTATTAATATGTTCTTCATTAATTACAGTTATAGAAAAGGCGTTATAACCCTTTCGAACAACTCTCTTTAATGGCAAGACAGAGATTTGTCTGACAATTGTTTTCCTAGGAATTTCTGTTACGGTTACTGTTTCTCCTTCATTATTTACGCATGTAAATTTTTTATCGAAACAGTTCAAAACTACTGTATGTTGTTCTAACCAGTCCATACCAATTAACATGTCATAAGAGCCTAAAGGAAGTACATTTAGCTTAACATATGTTTCAAACTGATTCATAATTACAGTACAGTCTTTTACAAAACTAATCACTTTTCTTTTTGCCCCAGTAGTTAGTTGAACTAACCATGACTTTGCAAAATTGTCTACTGATAAATTGCATTTTTCTACTAAATTAGGAGAAACATAACTCAAGCTAGCCCCTGGGTCAATTAAAATAGAAATGGGTGTTTCATTTAGCTTACCTTCTACTTCCACCATGGAAGTTTGATAATCATCCTTCCTGTTCTCCAGTGCCGCGTTGATCCTGGGCATCACCCTTGCTAAGTCACCAACAATCATCTCCTCCTGCACTGTATGAATGTTGTTGACGGTCTTCTTTCTGTTAGGGAAAAATGATGCATAATGAGGTCCATTACAATCCCAACACTTTACTGGTTCTTTACGTTCATTATTCTTAATGTAGTTGTTGTGATTATTAGCAGGTTCTTTATTTCTAAGGCCATTAGGGTTTGACTGTGAATTACCTTTATTTCCTGGAAATTCTTATTAGGAAAATTGTGTGTTATTATTCCTAAATATGCAGTTAGATATGATACCCTTCTTCTTTTGTTCAAAATTATTAGATCTCTTAGCCTTCCAGTTTGGCATACTTTCCCTTTTTTGGTTCTACTCATAGCAAAAAATTTCCTTTCGCATAGCCTCCTCAAGGGTTTTTGGATTATCATATTCAATTATGTCTTTAATGTGAAAAAGGTAAACAGCTTAGAAACCGCTGCACCTTGGGCTTCTCATCCATAATGTAAGGCACATAACGTAGTAAACTTAAAAATTTACTGTGTAATTCTTTCATGTTCATAGTTCCCAACTTCAATTCATAGAATTGCTTAGCTCGCTCTTCATAGTACTGTTCCGATGGAAACTTCTTTTTAAAGTATTTCTTAAAGTTACCTAAGTTAATGTTCTTTTCCTTAATACCTTTTACTCGTTTTAAATCTTGCCACCATATATCTGCCTTTTTAGTTAAGTTGTAAATGGCCATTCTTGCTTTTCGCTGGTTAGAGTAATTATAGATTTGGAAATACTTCTTCATTCTAGACAGCCATGATTCAGCTTCCTCTCCTTTCTCAGTTTCATCGTTGAAAGTTGTTGGTTTTATCTTCTTAAATTCTCCCGAAATTTCCTCATAAGGCTTAAATTTTCTTTTCCTAGAATGGTAATTATCCTCACTGCTATCACTAGAGTACTGGCGATTTTTCCTGTATGAGTCACCATAAATTTCAGAGGACAAACTACTTTCAATTTTAGATTGTTTGGACTTTTTACTTTTATGTTGGTAGGACGTATTTTCGGATCCTATTGGTTTATCTTTTCCTTCACTCTAAAAATTTTCCATTAGTATCTGGTTCAGCTCTTCCTGAGCTCTTAGAATTATTTCATTCTCTTTTTTAACTATTTCCATTTTAGTTCTTAATTCTTTAACAGTTTGTAATAACTATGAAGAATTGTTAGTTATTTCTTCCTTAATTTGTTCTCTTCTAGAATTACTTTGTTCATTAAACGTGGACTCTTCATCTGCATATTGCTCGAGTCTTTCCATACCTGCAGTTCTAGCTCAGAAAATTTTTCTGGTAATTACATTTCAAAATGAAAATAATAATTAGTATGCATGCATTTTATTTATTGTTTGTCTACGCAGGTTGAGCCACATTTAGGTCTAGTGTCTGAACGTGTGCTCTGATACCACATGTAATAACCCAAAATTTCATAAAAATTTAAAAAAAGTTCTTGCGACAATTAATGTTTTAAATTATCGCTCAAGAGAGTCACTTAACTGCTAACAGTTACATACTAAGGTCTATCCTAGAAACTAAACAAATTCAGTTATTAATTTTGATAATTGCATTCTTCATTAATATCTGCATTTATAATTAAGTGTTTAAATATTGATTTAGCAAGTAATAATCTGAAGTAGTAAGAGCTGCAAAACAAGTGTTTGTTTACTATGCACTAAGGTTTGTTTTCTTGTTTAAAATGAAGGTACTTCAGTTCATGCCCGAGGCTTACTTAGCTATTGAAGCTAATGCAGTGAATTAATGATTCTTGTACAGGTCCTTTTTACAGGTATAACATTTTGTTTTCCAGTTCTAGGATCGAGACCAGTTGTCTCAACTTGCAAAAGTAATATGCTAGCATAATTTATTTAACTTAATGATGTGTGTAATAAGGCATTATCAACCTGTTTCCTTTCCAATTTCTTAAATTAATTTAGCATTTGCACAATATTAAAGGTCTATGTTTCTTTCCCATTCTAGGCATAGGGAGATATGTCACCTATATAATTTATTTAGATGCTTAAGTACTTGGTATTATAAGCAAAGTAGAAGCTTATCTTCCTAGCCTAACTATGATTAACACTTTGCAAATCTCATAACTTGTCCCATTTTTTTTAACTAAATCCTACCCACATGCTACAATATGATAAGACAATATATAGAAAAATAATACAAAACCTTATATACTTTTACCAAGGTATTATATAGGTCATTGTATTAACTTGCACCATGATATTATCTTAAACAAGAAATAACCTAAAGTCTAGATATATTTATAAATTTGCAAAAATGATCACAAGTATATGCGATATAATGATACATTCAAGTTTTAAACTTTGATAAAGCATAGGTAAATAACATGTGTAAAGTTGCATTGCAGGTTCTCCCGATATCAAACGGGACTATGGAGAAGACACTATCCAAACCCATGCGATTTGTATATTAGTGGAGTCCACGTGGCTAAATTTTGGTGGATAGGGTTAAGTTTTGGATAACCCTACTACAAAAAATGATCAAACCCTAAAAACTCGCATTGTTTACCCTTTTTTCACTGTTGTGTATTGCGCTGCCAGGATCTTGGCCCCTCAGGGCCTTTGATGCCATCGTTTGTCTCTGTGGTTGATGACTTTTGATGCCAATGACTAGCTCTGTAAGTGACTCAACCAGCATTAGCCAGACTAATTTCCCACAAAAAACAGTGTGATTACTGGATCTGAAACACTCAGCTTTCTTGTGGAAATCGAATGAAAGTACTAAGATTTTAGTTTAGCATGACTTTTACTGTTGCTTAGTCTCGTCAAGGTTTTTATCTTGGGGTTTTCTATTGCCCAGCTGTGAGGGTTTGACATTTCTCCTTGGCTAGGATTGTTGTATAAAGAAACTATTGTGCGGTCGAGGATAATCATATCTCTAGGTAAAAATTGATTTTAAAACCTTTTTTCATTTGTTACAAAAATCCTTTACTGTAACAATTTTTTTTAATAACTTGACAATTCTTTTAAATTATTGTGCAGACATAACTACAGGTGTTACTAAGAGCCAGGAGGCATGGGATACTTCATGAGAAAGGTCTCCACGCTTCTCGACCAACCGGGTAAGCCTCGGTTTCATGCCTGAGCTTTCCTTCTGTGATGATGTGTGAGGGTTTGGATAAGTATTGTCTCGCCGAGATTTAAGTTCTTTTGTCGTAGCTTCATTTTGAACCATGTTGTGGTTGTGAAGGTCCTATGGCCATAGACTGTTTTGCAGAAAAACTTGTAAAGGCCATTGGCCGTAACTCTATTTTAGTTGGATTTTATTTATTTTTAAGATAGGGTTTGAAATCTTATATGTTTTGATTAAACTCACAAGGCTTTACTGTGTTGGAAGCCAAGTGTTTGGCACCGAGTTGTGGTTGAAAGAAGTCGTTGGAAGACTTGGACTGTGGGGTTTTTCTGTGTTGGATATTTAAGTTTAAAATAATGAAATTTTGAAATACCTTGCGGTTATTTACTTGTATCTGAGAGTAAGTTTGATAAAAGATTAAGCCAGGGTTTCACTAATGTAAAAGTCCATAATTTCTTATTGTTGTTAAGAACAGTCTGAAGAGAAAAATTTCTCTTGGTTGTAGGGTTCGATCCCGTGACCTGGACTAGAATATTATTATCATAAATTAGTTT
>LPNX011135266.1:170509-203451 GCA_001517045.1 Pseudotsuga menziesii | reverse complement strand
TATAAACAGTAAAGTTTGGATGCGGTTAAAATGGTTACTTGTTTTGGTTTTTTACCCAGAAAAAAATAAGGTTATTAGATTTTAAAGCATACTCTGCACTGTTAATTATTTTTACTATTAAATAATATGATAGTTAAAAACTTAGAATTAGTTATTTTACTTTAATGTGTTTAATATCTGATGTTTACTTGCAGTGGTAAAGAAATTACTTAGATGTTATTTTCAAAACCTAAGTGATAACTATAATTTCCTTTTTCTGTTTATGGTTACTCCTATTTATATTATTTTTATGTATCCTGTAATAGTTAATAGGTATAAGTGTTTATAAAAGGTTAAGCTAGAAGATAGTGATTAATACAGTGTAGTGTCTTATAATCAACATTCTTTCGAAGAAGCTTATATTTATAATTTTTACAAATATGTTTTAGTTAACGAAACTTCTAAAAATAGAGGAACTTCCTGCTAACATTCCTATAAAGATTTTAACAGTTGGAAGTAAATAATTATACTCTTACACTTCCTAATTTGATTTATTCATCATACTTATTTCACCTACTGTACTAGAGTACTTTCTTGAAGGTGTGGAAAAATACAGTCAGGTATTTTTTTATCCATTAGTAAATTTTTACTAACCCTAAATCATTTATTCTAATACATAACAGAAACATAACTTATAAATCTTAGATCAAAAGAAGATTTAACTAACTAACAAACTAGTCATACAGATGCATCAGATCCTAAATTTATACATTCCAGATTTCTATACTTGCATGGAAAAATTAGAAATAACATGTAGAACTTGGTTGTATAGCAGAGGAGACAACAACTTAAGGAGCCTGTTCCTCCCAACCAACTATTGAAGACAGCTGAACTGCCAATCATAGGACCCCCGAGCATGTCTATTGGTCCACCTGGTTGAAAGCACTGTGTGAGAAAATAGGTTTAGAAACCTCTGCAACTCCGCAGAGTAATCAGCAGTAATCTTTCTGTCTATAGTAGTAAGAATTCAACTCAAATCAGCTGCACTAGTTCAGTAAATCAACACTTTTCATTCAAACACTTCTTCCTATCCCCTCCATCGAATTTCTTGTGCACCAATTTCACTCAGAAATTTCACAAGTAAAGAATGAGCGGTCTCAGCTAAATTCAATGGGTAGTTTTATCAGCATTCCTAGGTCTTTTGGGTCAGTTTTCACTTAATGAGCCACCTCCTCTTGTTCCACTTTCTTGGGGAACATGACCACAAAAATAGGGAAGTGGCCAATAGGGAAGTTGTCTCATCGTTCATTTATTTAATTAATAAAATATTCAGCAATTAAGCGCAATTATCCTTGACCCCACTTGGTCATTAATTACAAACATTATAATAAAATTAAAACATAATGTCTCATAAAACATAAAAATGTTTTCGCAATTTGGGGTATGTGACATACACACCCCCTTAAATATAACATCGTCCTCGATATTATTTTAATCATTGTCCTCAGAGTTGCCCTGTAATAGAATTGGATATGCTTCTCGCATATGTCTTTCCAATTCCCAGGTGGCTTCTTCTGGACTAAGGTGCTTCCATTGCACCTTCACCTGCCCAATGGTGCGATTCCGAAGCAAGATCTCCCTCCTTTCGAGGATACAATCTGGTTCCACTAGAAAATCTCCTTCAGGTTCTACCTGCACATCATTCCAATTTATAACATGAGTAGCATCATGTACATATTTTTTTAATATAGAGATATGAAAAACATTATAAACCTTTAAATTAGACGGTAAAGCCAGTTGATGTGCCACCTGTCCCATTCTGGACAATATTTCAAAAGGCCCACAATATCGGGGCGCCAACTTAGCAAAACTTCCTAACTTCAAAGAACTCTTTTTAGGCCTTACCTTTATAAAAACATGTTCACCCACCTGGAACTCTTTCTGAGTTCGTTTAAGATCTACTTGACTTTTCTGTCTGTCTTGCGCAACTTTTAAGTTATCTTGCACCTGTTTTACAATTAACTCCATCTCCTTTAGTAGTTTTGGTCCTAGTACTAACCTGTCAACTGGGTTACTCCATGAGATGGGGGTATTGCACTTTCTTCCATACAGAATTTCAAATGGGTTGTATTTTGTTGAAGCTTGGTCGTGATTGTTATAAGTAAACTCTACCAAGTGTAAATAATCCTCCCATTTACCTAGTTGTTCTTTAACATACATTCTTAGCATATCTTCCAATACTTGATTCACCCTTTCAGTCTACCCATCCATCTAGGGATGAAAAGATGTACTGAAATTATAACTTTCGGTATCCCATGTAAATGAAATATTTGTTTCATGAATATATCAGCAATATTAGCAGCCTTCTAGTTGGAGGTATAAAATGAGTTGCTTTACTAAGTTTATCAACGACTACCATTATCTTCATGTTTGGCAAAAAATAATCTTTCCGTAACATGGTTATAGTCTTCTAATAACCAGGATGTCCTTAGTAAGGAGTCTTATGAATTTCATTTAAAATCAGCAGCTTAATTTTAGGTACTTTAGGTATATACAGCCTGTTTTTATAAAGTATTAATCATTTTTCATTTAGACTATACCCTATACTTAAACTTTCAGTTAAATTTTCTGCCACTTTAGCTTGTAATTTCTGATAATTTTCATCGAATTTTACTCCTTCCTCTAACTGTTCTTCTAAATCTGTTTTATAAGTGTTCATTGTGTTGAGGCCTGGAAATTCGCAGGCGGCAACAGTAAGGGATTCTCCCCAATCAACGTTCCCAACTAGCCCGTTGACTGTTTGGAATAGGAAATCCGTCTAGTTTGCAGTCCGGCTACCGTAGGTCAAGAAACAAAACAAAGGCTTTACCGGTTGCGGCCCGGCCCACCGAGTTTTTGTGTTTTTGACTTTAAGAAATGAAATGCAAGTGCCTAACTAAATGCAGGGCGATCAAGATGCAGGGAGCGATCACAATGTGATGCACAGGTTCTTACCTCTCGTCTTATGCTCGCAAGCAACCCAATCAGATACAATAAGAAATAAACTAACTATCTAATCTATCCCTAGGGAGCAAAGTTATCATTATGGGTGAGCAATACTTTTTCTTTTTTTTTGCACATGCATTATGAAGAATCACAGATAGCTGGTACTTCTTTCAAGACACAAGAACGCTTACAGATATTTAAATAACCAGATAGTCGATCATTTTATAACAACATCTATTACTCACAGTGGAAAATATCCCAGAAACTACTGAAGAACATTTAGCAAGAACATAGGTTTAGAACATTAAATACTCTTACAGTAAATGAAACACAGCTCAAAACGAAAGAGTTCCTCTTCAACATTATTCATTGAGTTACATTGATACATTCCACTTTTCACTCTCTCCGACAGGCAAAATTGCAGTTTCCTTCGCAAAAGGAAGTAGTTCTTCTTACAAGCAAACATTTACAAAATTTTCCAGGGAAAAAGCCCTTTCTCAGTTCCGCTTTCAAATATTTAAACTACCCTTACAGAGTGCTTCGATTTCCCCCCAGATGCATGACTTTTCAGTTTCTCAAACGCTTCACATTCTGATCTTTTGTCTGTATGCAATCATGAACCACTTGCTAACTGATCCATTTCTGGTATCTGCGTATTCATTATTCCGGATTTTGTCTTCTACGGCCATGGTTTTCCATGGCGATTCCCTTGGCCCTTTGCCAGGCGGTCCGTCTTTCTTCACACCATGGTAGATTGACTGGTCTCCTCGAAATTACCTGCAGTTAATTCGCAAGCGTTATCTAGAATAGCAATTATTATCAATTAACAACTATTTCACAAGGAAATGGCATGGCGCACCACCTATGGGCCTGACGGACTTAACCTGTGATCTTCAACATGAAAACTACTGGCGGGAAAAGTTGAAGTCGACAATCGGAAGGAAGTCAGCTCGGAGGCCAAAAGGTTTTTCCAACCGCAACGGTAGGCGAGGCTTAAGTCATGGACAAGCGAATCGGGGCAAAAGAGGCTTTAAATCGGACGCCGGACAGTTCTGAGCTTCGGAGGCCAGAAGACTTTCAGATCCGCGATGGCGGAAAAAGAGAGTTAGAAGACACGCCAAACGAACGGGAAAAACTAAATCGGAAGTCGGGTGACTTTGAAATCGGAGGGGACGAGGATTCACCAGCCGCAACGGCGGACAAAACGAGGCTACAGGCGAGCGATCGAAATCTAGTACACATCGGACGTCGGAGAGAATTAGACTTCGGACGCTAAACCACTCTGGGAGCCCCAACGACGGAAGGCATGAAAACACAAACAGCCGATTTGACAGAAAAACTCAAGTGTTCGAAAGCCTCTAAAACATTAACGGCAGTCAAAGTCCATTATACTTTCAAGTCGATGATCCATCAAATACTAGTTAGCAATCTTAAACTTAACTTCGCGTCTCGCTGCAAAGTTTGAGCATGAACAAATTGTAGGAACAGGCTGCGCAAAAAAATGTTCAAAACATCAACACTTAAAGCATGACCGGAGAAACATCAAGGATGAAACAACCTGCAGTGATACTTAGTTATGAGGAGGGACCCGAAATTTTATGAGATTTGGGGGGAAAAGTTGCAGTAGCAACAACTGGCGATTACTTGGGGAACCTAGATCTTTGGGTGATTATACTTTTAGCAACAGACTGTTTAACAAGAATGCATCTAATGAATTCTTCCAGCCATATGGATTTCTCAACCGACAGAAGTGTGTACCTTAATCATTGATGATAGTCCACTTTGGGGGAAAGGTAAAACTGAGACCTTCAAGTCCAGATAACTATGCTGAGGCCAAAGTATGAGTTGCAATATTACCTCTGTTTTCAGGTAGCTAACAGTGTGGACACCACAGGATTGTAGCCGATAGTAAACAGCAGTATTCGTTTGTTCCTCGTTCCCATGCCATTTTAACACTTTTGCTTTTTGGACTTTTGTCCCTTTCATCTGAGTCCTTCTGTACGCCTTTCTTACTGAATTTTAATTCAGAATCCTCTATCCCATAGTGTCCTTTTGTGTGAGTGGTGTGCTTCAAGTTTCAACTCATGGACGGAGAGGATCTTTCGGCAATTTAGTACTTATGATTCAGCACTTGCTTTGATTTATGATGCTTTTATAGAAGTTTTGACTCTTTATTTGCCTTTTGACATCCGTTTCTTGGCATGGGATCATTTATATTTAATACACTGTTCACCTTGCTTCTTCCCATGGGTCTTTTACCATCGCTCCTTAGAACATTTTAAATGTGACGTGGGTGGAGCCCCGACATAGTACTCCAGACTCCTCGAATCCGGTTTAATTCACAAGGGTTAAGCAGGACTTCAATCCACACAACATTTTACTCGAGAAAATTGTTAGGCTGGAAGAAATCTTTTAGCAACACACAGGCTGATACTCAACGTATTTGCTATTCCCGAAAGACCTTAATATCCTCTAGACAACCGCAAGTTCGTTCCCCTTATTGAAAATCAAAAACTTAAAACTTAAATCAAATGAAAGCATGGCTCGAAAACAACCCCACAGCTTATTTATATACAAGACAGAAAACTCAAAGACAACCTCAAGAAAAATAAGGCTTGAGAACCAAACCATTGACTGGCAGGTTCTCCTCCCATCCCTGTAAATCTTGTAGCTTGTAGGTAGCAGGGCCAAGTTTTGCTTTGATCTGAAATGGGCCTACCCACAATTGTTGGAACTTAGTATGCTTTCCCTTCTCGTCATGGGGATGATCCCATTTGAGAATGAGGTCTCCCACTTCCAAGTCCCTTTTCCCAACTTTATGTTTGTCAAACCATCTTTTTACTATCTCCTGCTGTTGTTTAAAACGTTCTCTAGCCTTGGATCTGGCCTCCTCTGCTTTCAGAAGATTATATATCCTTATTTGGAGAACCTCGTCATCCGACCCCCTAGACTCTTGGGCTAGTATGGAAGCTGGTAGCATGATATTGGGGGGAAGGATGGCCTCCTTACCATACACAAGGGTATAGGGTGATATTCCTATTGCAGACTTGGGGGTGACTCTGTCAGCCCACAGGGCATTGGGTAAAGCTAAGTGCCAACTTCTCTGGTTTTCGATGACAGTCTTCTTCAGAATTATGATAAGGTTTTTATTAGAGGATTCAGCCAGGCCATTCCCTTGCGGATAGTAGTTAGCAGAATAATGTAATTTTATCCCTTTATCATGAGCAAATGCAGTCAATTTAATTGACGAAAAGTATTTAGCATTATCAAAAACTAACGAAATTGGAACTCCAAACTTGTTCATGATATGGTCTTGTAGGAAGTTGATGACTTCGTCTTCGTTTATCTTGCGCAGTGGGATAGCTTCGACCCAGCAGGTGAAATAATCAGTAGCAGTAAGAATGTACTTGTACATCAAGGAATAATTTGGTTTTATTTCTCCAATAATGTCCAGCCCCCATTGTTCAAATGGTTCCATGACCATCACAGGCTTTAGAGGTGCTGCTGCTTTAGGCAGTCTTCCACCTCATCTTTGACAAATATCGCATTTCCTGACATGTGCATGTGCATCCTTGAAGAGCGTAGGCCAATAGTAACTGGCTCTAAGGATTTTGTGGGCTGTAGTATTGCCTAAAAAATGTCCCCCAGCCGGACCATCGTGTAGTTCAGACATTACTTTCTCAGCATCCTCTTTCTCCAAGCATCTCAGGAGGACTCCATTGTAGTTCTTTCTGAATAATACTCCTTCTACGATTTGGTAGGAAGCTGATTTTAAACGCAGAGCTCTCCTTTGTTTTGAACTCCAATGTTCTGGCAACAGCCCTGACTGCAGGTAATGCACAAGGTCTCTATACCAGTACTCAGGAGCCGTGAACAAAGGATATACATCCATCACATGCAATTCGGCTTCATCCTCCCATGCTTGTTCGTCGTGGTTTCCGCCTCCAGTCATCAATTTGCATAATCCTTGACCCTTCACTATAGAGGCTGGCTTGAATTCAAGGTCGTATTCTTGAAGAGCTGTTACCCAGTTGCCCCTTCTTTCTCCTAATTCTTTCTGTATGAGAAGGGATCTTACCGCTGGGTAAGGGACTATTACCTTGGTTCGGTTTTTTAATATGTAAGGCCTGAATTGCTTCACTGCCTTAAATACTGCGTAAGCCTACTTATCAATGGCTGGGTAGTTTAATTCAGCTCCTTGTAGCCCAGTGCTCATAAAAGAGATTGGGAATTCATCACCCCCATCTTCCTTTTGCGTAAGCACAGCTGCTAATGCATCATCGGATGCAAATGTATACATAATAAAATCTTTATCAAAGTCTGGGATTTTCAGAGAAGGCGCATGTGCAACAACCGTCTTGATTTTACTGAAAGCATTCTTTTCAATTTCAGTCCACTTAAATTGTGTATTTTGCTTGACCATCTGCTGCAGTGGTTTAACAGTCTGGGCAAAATCAGGTACAAATCTTCTTACAAAGTTTATGGTTCCCATGAAGGATTGCATTCCCCTTTTATTGTGGGGCATAGGGATTTGTTCAATGGCCTTAATTCTTTCTGGGTCTATAGATATACCTTTCTTTGAAACTATATGCCCCAATAGCTTGCCTTCCGTGACAACGAACATGCACTTCTTAGGATTGAGGGAAATGCCATACTTTCGACAGCGTTCGAAAATCTATTTTAGGTGGAAAGCGTGTTCCCCTCTCTTCTTCGAGAATATTGTGATGTCATCAAGGTATACCACAACACTTCGTCCAATCAGCCCGCAAAAAGCTATGTCCATAGCCCTCTGAAATGTTGCTCTGGCGTTAATCAGTCCAAAGGGCATCCTTCTATAGGAAAAAGTTCCCCATTTAGTTCTGAACGTTGTCTTTAATCTATCTTCTTCGGCTACTAACACTTGGTTGTAACCAGAGAAACCATCTAACAATGAAAACAATTCAGAATCGGACACTATCTGTAGCAATTGCTCCATGGGAGGCACCGGATAGTTGTCTTTGTCTGAGGCACGATTTAAGTTTCTGAAGTCCACACACAGTCTGATTTCTCCTGAATTTTTCCTAACCGGTACCAGATTGGACACCCATTCGGAGTGCCTGACTTTAAAAATAATTCTAGCATCTAACAATTTCTTTACTTCACTCTGGATTAGTGGCTCCAACTTCGGGTGCATCTTCCTTAACGGCTGCTGATATGGCTTGACTCCCGCTTTAATAGGGACGATATGCTTGATGATACTAGTGTCGTAGGTTTTCAAATCTTGGTACGTCCAGGCAAAGACATCTTTGTACTGTTTAAACAAACTGATGAACCTATCCCTCTCGGCTGGTGAACAACATTTGCCGAGGTTCACAAACTTAGGATCTGTTTCAGTCCCTAAGTTTACCAGTTCTAACTGTAGAGTTGAGTTGTGCGTCTTTACGTTAGCGGGTCTTCTGAATTTTTCATCCAAGTCAAACATCTTCTCTAACGTTCTAACCCCTTTAGGGACGAAATTGTCAAATTTCATCTCGGCTTGGTGTTTTTCATCATCGATAATCGCTCCTTTGAATACCTCCTCATTTGTTAAACATTCTATGATTTGTTGATCATCATCGAACACCCTCAGATTGGTGATCATATCCGGTACGGAAGGCCTGAAAAGCAATTCAATAGTACATCGATTATTCGAGGGAACAAGCCTGGCGGCCAAAGTGGCCAATAAGTCAGCTGCTGCGTTTTTCATTCTTGGGATTGAAATAATATTGAATGCATAAAAACATTTAAGCAAATCCCATACCTCGTTTTGGTAAGCTTTCAAGTGAGGGGAAATACAGTGAATTTGATTCTGGACTTGTTTCACAATGATTTCAGAATCCCCAAAAAATCTCAAATTACTTACCTTCAATTCAATTTCTTTCTTGAGACCCTTGCACCAGCGCTTCATATTCAGCTATATTGTTAGTACACTCAAACTCTAATCTACATAACAGGAAATGTTTATTCTTCTGTGGATCAATAAGGACACACCCGACCCCTAATCCTTCTAAATTCTTCGAGCCATCAAAAAATAAAGTCCAAAAATCACTAACTACTGAAAATGAATCTACACCTACTGCTAAATCTACTATTTTACAATCAATCTCATCAGCTTGAGAAAATGGGAGGAGATCAGGCTGGGTGTTAGATGTGTCACTGGCCTCCTCCGCTTGATAGTTCCTTGGTTCCAGTTCGAGAAAATAGTTTCCTAACACAGGTTCGACTGGTATATTCTTCTCATCCAGTTGAGTAACATTGTACTTCATGTGAGATTCTCTCAAAACCTTAATCTGATTGGGACTTCCTTTGTACGGCAACCACAAGTGCGACCAATCTGAGGCGAAATATCCATTCAGTTTAGTTGACCAATCTCTGCTCAGGACCAGTCCGTAAGCGTCTGGTATATCAGCCACCATGATGTTAATAACTTGGCATACTTTGTCATTTGATGCCAGACGGATTAGAACATCCTCCATCTCACCAATTACCTTAACGTATGTCCTATTCAATTGCACCACCCTCCACGTGGTTGGCTTAAACTGCCCATTGATTTTCTTACATACTGATATGGGCATGACATTAATTGACGCCTCTGAGTCTACTAGACAATTGTGAACATTATGATTAAAAATTTCAAACGTCAGGAGGAAGGGTGGTTGTTTAGCTTTAGGCTTACCTCCAGTGCTAGCTTCTCCAATTTCTTCTTCGTCCAGAGGTTGATTGTCAGCAGGCCACTCCTCTTCTGATGTTTCCAGTGCTTTCAACAACCTTTCCTTTTGTTGAGGTACTTTGTACATTTCAAACAGAGGGACGTTTGCCTTTATCTTTTTTAAATCTTCAACAACGTCATATTCTATTTGTTGTTTAATGGACTGAGATTTATCAACATTCACCTTTTCTTTGTTTAGTTCAGGCAGCATTCTGTTCTGCTTAGGATCTTGGCTGGTAATAGTGAATTTCGGAGTCTTATCCGCCACGGATTTATCTTGAAAGTTCTTCTTGATATTTCTTTGCAGCCTTCTAATCTTTGGGAGTAAAAGACTGTCATTGCTAACCGTCCCTTGACTTCTAGTTGTCACGTTAGCCTCCCTGATATCTTTTTGTTTTTTAGTTATATCTTCTTCTGCATCGAGTAAGGAGACAGAACTCCATAATGCCACAGTCTCTTCTTCTTGTTCCTTTGTAGAAGTAGAAGCAGCATTTTCTTTCTTTTCATCATCATCTTCTTCCATTAGTCTCGAATCCAACATCTGATTCATAACTAACGTCAGTGAATTTATCCATTGTGGACAGTTCCTTTCGGAGTGAGGCTGCTGGTGAAAGGTGCAGAAATTTTCCATCCCTATCTCTGTCAAATTCATAGACGCAGTATTGTGAGGAGGAGGTTGGGACTGATTGTTTTCCTCCCTTTTCTTATAATAAGGCCTGTAGGACTTCTGTGTTTCCTTCTCTTTCTCCAAGTCTATGATCTTATTAGACATCTTTTGCATCATTTTGGCCATACTTTCATAATCTGGTGCTCTCTCCTCTTTAGGCTTAGTGAACAATAAAGTTTTCCTTCTCTCTCCTGATTGTTTCGGGTAATCTTCAATACTCTCTCTTTCAGCCTCCACCACTTCTGCTTCTTCATAGGTTTCTGTCAGAGTAGGCTTGGCCCTACCTTTCGCAAACATGGCCAGATCATGACCCAAACCTGCAGTATAGTACTCAATTAGTACTTTGTCTGAAGGCTTATCTGTTTCAGAAAAGTTCTTAAGATATGCTGCGAACCTTTGTGTGAAACTATGCACTTTTTCTTTTTTCTCTTTCTTAAGTGCACATAGTCCTTTCATAAGGGCTGCGTGAGTCTTTTGAACTGCATACTTACTTCTGAAAATTCTCTCGAAAGTATCCCAATCTGGGATAGAATTAGCAGGAAACCCAAAGTACCAAGATGCAACAGTCCCTTTGAGGGTATGCGGGAAAAGTCTACACACTACATCTTCATGTTCCCTAGCTCTCAATCCTTCTATTTCCAAGTAAAAACTCTACAAATGATCATCCACTAACATCTTCTCATTCGGATCGAACTTAGGCAATAACTTTTCAAAAGCCTGAGGTAGGTCATGCAAAGGGGGAGTCAGGTTTAGGGGTGACCTGGCTTTCCATGCAGGTGGTGGATTTGGTGGATTGGGAGGAAGTTGATTGGCGTTAACACCGGCCATGAGTTGAGGTGGAGAGTGAGGAGGTGAACCAACAGGGGTGTGAACAGGAGAAATGTAAGGGGTTTCGGGGCCTTCTTGATTCAAAGGTAGCTCAACTTCTTGCAAGGCAGTCTCTACAAGTTCTTCCCAGTCTCCAACCAACAATGAATCTTCTGCTACAGGACGGTCTTTCTTCTTCTACTCTCTTCTAGGTAAGTCAGGGATAATTGGCAACCCTCCAAGCTTCTTTACGTATGCCCGGGTGTGTCTTCTTAGGTCGTTAACTACTTCGTTACCAACAGCATATAGGTGTTCTCTTTTTTCTTCTTCCGGAATTGTATTGCGCGGTCCACTACTTTCAGAACTGTAACCAGCGGAATAATCTCGGGAAAACGGGTTTCCTCGACCAGCCATGCACTGGAGGCCCTCCTTCTAGCACCAAAACTGTTGAGGCCTAGAAATTCGCAGGCGGCAACAGTAAGGGATTCTCCCCAATCAATGTTCCCAACTAGCCCATTAACCATTTGGAATAGGGAATCCGTCCGGTTTGCAGTCCGACTACCGTAGGTTAAGAAACAAAACAAAGGCTTTACCGGTTGCGGCCCGGCCCACCGAGTTTTTGTGTTTTTGACTTTAAGAAATGAAATGCAAGTGCCTAACTAAATGCAGGGCGATCAAGATGCAGGGAGCGGTCACAATGTGATGTACAGGTTCTTACCTCTCTTCTTATGCTCGCAAGCAACCCAATCAGATACAATAAGAAATAAACTAACTATCTAATCTATCCCTAGGGAGCAAAGTTATCATTATGGGTGAGCAATACATTTTTTTTTTTTTTGCACATGCATTATGAAGAATCACAGATAGCTGGTACTTCTTTCAAGACACAAGAACGCTTACAGATATTTAAATAACCAGATAGCCGATCATTTTATAACAACATCTATTACTCACAGTGGAAAATATCCCAGAAACTACTGAAGAACATTTAGCAAGAACATAGGTTCAGAACATTAAATACTCTTACAGTAAATGAAACACAGCTGAAAACGAAAGAGTTCCTCTTCAACATTATTCATTGAGTTACATTGATACATTCCACTTTTCACTCTCTCCAACAGGCAAAATTGCAGTTTCCTTTGCAAAAGGAAGTAGTTCTTCTTACAAGCAAACATTTACAAAATTTTCCAGGGAAAAAGCCCTTTCTCAGTTCCGCTTTCAAATATTTAAACTACCCTTACAGAGTGCTTCGATTTCCCCCCAGACGCATGACTTTTCAGTTTCTCAAACGCTTCACATTCCGATCTTTTGTCTGTATGCAATCATGAACCACTTGGCCCATTGCGATTCCCTTGGCCCTTTGCCAGGCGGTCCGTCTTTCTTCACACCATGGTAGATTGACTGGTCTCCTCGAAATTACCTGCAGTTAATTCGCAAGCGTTATCTAGAATAGCAATTATTATCAATTAACAACTATTTCACAAGGAAATGGCATGGCGCACCACCTACGGGCCTGACGGACTTAACCTGTGATCTTCAACAGGAAAACTACTGGCGGGAAAAGTTGAAGTCGGCAATCGGAAGGAAGTCAGCTCGGAGGCCAAGAGGTTTTTCCAGCCGCAACGGTGGGCGAGGCTTAAGTCATGGACAAGTGAATCGGGGCAAAAGAGGCTTTAAATCGGACGCCGGACAGTTCTGAGCTTCGGAGGCCAGAAGACTTTCAGAGCCGCGATGGTGGAAAAAGAGAGTTAGAAGACACGCCAAACGAATGGGAAAAACTAAATCGGAAATCGGGTGACTTTGAAATCGGAGGGGACAAGGATTCACCAGCCACAATGGCGGACAAAATGAGGCTACGGGCGAGCGGTCGAAAGCTAGTACACATCGGACGTCGGAGAGAATTACACTTCGGACGCTAAACCACTCTGGGAGCCGCAACGGCGGAAGGTACGACAACACAAACAACCGATTTGACAGAAAAACTCAAGTGTTCGAAAACCTCTAAAACATTAACGGCAGTCAAATTCCATTATACTTTCAAGTCGACGATCCATCAAATACTAGTTAGCAATTTTAAACTTAACTTCGCGTCTCGCTGCAAAGTTTGAGCATGAACAAATTGTAGGAACAGGCTGCGCAAAAAATGTTCAAAACATCAACACTTAAAGCGTGACCGGAGAAACATCAAGGATGAAACAACTTGCAGTGATACTTAGTTATGAGGAGGGACTCGAAATTTTATGAGATTTGGGGGGAAAAGTTGCAGTAGCAACACATTGCTACTACAAAATTCAGTCTTGCATTTCTACTTAGAGCATCAACAACCTTATTTTCTTTTCCCTTAATATGTTCGATCTCGAAATTGTACTCGCTAAGGAAAGCTAGCCACCTAGCTTGCCTTGTGTTTAAATTAGGTTGATCCAATAAATATTTTAATCCCTTATTATCTGTCATTAACATAAATTTTCTTCCAGTTAATTGATTGTGCCACATCTTCAAAGCATGTATGAAGGCATCCAACTCTAAATCATAAGTAGCGTAGTTTTTTTCATGAATTTTAAGCTTCCTAGACTTGTATGCAAGTACGTGTCCTTCTTGAGTTAAGACCCTACCTAGACCATCGTTGCATGCGTCAATGCATACGACAAAGTCCTTAATAGGGTCATCAATTCTTAAGATTGGTGTAGTAGTTAATAATGATTTTAACTTCTTAAAACTTTCTTCACACTTTTGATTCCACTCGAATTTCTTCCCTTTATTCTGTAAAGAAGTTATGGGATTTGTGATTCTTGAGAACCCCTCAATAAATCTTCGATAGTAACCGGTAATCCCAATGAATGACCGCACGTCAGTCACATTCCTTGGAACTGGCCAATCTTCAATTGCTTTTATCTTTTTTGGATCAACTGAGATCCCCTCTTTAGTTACTACATGACGCAAGTATTGTATTTTATCCTTAAAGAAATCGCACTTACTAAATTTAACATAAAGCTGATGTTCTCTCAACTCTTGTAAAACAGTTTTTAAGTGCTCCTCGTGTTCTTCTTTAGACTAAGAATAAATTAGAATGTCATCAATGAAAACCACTACAAATTTATTGAGGTACTTATGCAATACATTATTCATTAAGCACATGAAGGCAACCGAGGCATTAGTGAGCCCAAATGGCATGACAACAAACTCATAGTGACCATATCTTGTCCTAAAAGCTATCTTAAAAATTTCTTCATCTTTAATCCAAACTTGGTGATAACCAAATCGTAAATTAATCTTTGAAAATACAGTTGCTCCGCGCATCTGATCAAATAGATCATCTATGCGAGGCAATGGGTATCTATTTTTAGTGGTCATTTTATTAAGTTGACGGTAGTCAATGCATAAGCGTAGAGTACCGTCCTTCTTATTAACGAAAATAAAAGGTGCTCCCCAAGAAGAGACACGCTGGGTCTTATATACTTTTTATCAATAAGTTCCTTTAACTGTGATTTTAATTCATTTAGTTCCAATATATTCATCCTATAAGGGGCTTTTGAGCTGGGCACTACACCAGGTACCAACTCACTAGTGAAGTCTAATTCCCTTTTAGGATGCAGTCCCGAAATTTTTTCTGGAAATACATCCGAATATTCCCTCAGGATTGGAATATCTTCCAATTTTAGTTTATCTTCATTATCAATATGTTCTTTGTTAATTACAGTTACAACAAAGGCTTTACAACCCTTTCGAACAGCTCTCTTTAATTGCAAGACAGAGATTTGTTCGATAGCTTTTTTCCTAGGAATTCCTGTTACGGTTACTGTTTCTCCTTAATTATTTACGTATGTAAAAGTTTTATCGAAACAATTCAAAACTAATCTATGTTGTTCTAACCAGTCCATACTAATTAACATGTCATAAGATCCTAAAGGAAGTACATTTAGCTTCACATATGTTTCAAACTGATTCATAATTACAGTACAGTCTTTTACAAAACTAATCACTTTTCTTTTTGCCCTAGTAGCTAGTTGAACTAGCCATGACTTTGCAAACTTGTCTACTGATAAATTGCTTTTTTATACTAAATTAGGAGAAACATAACTCAGGCTAGCCCCTGGGTCAGTTAAAATACAAATGGGTGTTTGATTTAGCTTACCTTCTACTTCCACCATGGAAGTTTGATAATCAGCCTTCCTGTTCTCCAGCGCCACGTTGATCCTGGGCATCGCTCTTGCTAAGTCACCAACAATCATATCCTCCTGCACTGTATGAATGTTGCCAACATTCTTCTTTCTGTTAGGTCAGACTGATGCATAATGAGGTCCATTACAATCCCAACACTTTACTGGTTCTTTACATTCATTATTCTTAATGTAGTTGCTGTAATTATTAGCAGGTTCTTTATTTCTAGGGCCATTGAGGTTTGACTGTGAATTACCTTTATTTCCTTGGAAATTCTTATTAGGAAAATTGTGTGTGTTATTGTTCCTAAAATTGTGGTTAGATATGAAACCCTTCTTCTTCTGTTCAAAATTATTAGACCTCTTAGCCTTCCAGTTTGGCATACTTTCCCTTTTTTGGTTCTGCTCATAGCAAAAATTTGCCTTTCGCATAGCCTCCTCAAGCGTTTTTGGATTATCATATTCAATTATGTCTTTAATGTGAAACGATAAACAGCTTAGAAACCACTGCACCTTAGGATTCTCATCCACAATGTAAGGCACATAACGTAGTAAACTTAAAAATTTACTCTTTAATTCTTTCATGTTCATAGTTCCCAACTTCAGTTCATAGAATTCCTTAGCTTGCTCTTCATAGTACTGTTCCGACATAAACTTCTTTTTAAATTATTTCTTAAAGGTACTCCAGTTAATGTTCTTTTCCTTAATACCTTTTACTCGTTTTAAATCCTGCCACCAGATATCTGCCTTTCCAGTTAAGTTGTAAATGGCCATTCTTGCTTTTAGTTGGTTAGAGTAATTATAGATTTGGAAATACTTCTTCATTCTAGACAGCCATGATTCAGCTTCCTCTCCTTTCTCAGTTTCACCGTTGAAAGTTTGTGGTTTTATCTTCTTAAATTCTCCCGAAATTTCCTCATAAGGCTTAAATTTTCTTTTCCTAGAATGGTAATTATCCTCATTGCTATCACTAGAGTACTGACGATTTTTCCTATATGAGTCACCATAAATTTCAGAGGACGAACTACTTTCAATTTTAGACTATTTGGACTTTTTACTTTTATGTTGGTAGGACGTATTTTCGGATCCTATCGGTTTATCTTTTCCTTCACTCTGAAATTTTTCCATCAGTATTTGGTTTAGCTCTTCTTGAACTCTTAGAATTATTTCATTCTCTTTTTTAACTGTTTCCATTTCAGTTCTTAATTCTTTAACAGTTTGTAATAATTTCAAAGAATTGTTAGTTATTTCTTCCTTAATCGGTTCTCTTCTAGAATTACTTTGTTCATGAAACGAGGACTCTTCATCTGCATATTCCTCGAGTCTTTCCATACTTGCAGTTCTATCTCAGAAAAGTTTTCTGGTAATAACATTTCAAAAAGAAAATAATAATCAGTATGCATGCATTTTATTTACTATTTGTCTACGTAGGTTGAGCCGCATTCAGGCCTAGTGTCTGAATGTGTGCTCTGATACCACATGTAATAACCCAAAATTTCATAAAAATTTAAAAAAAAATCTTGTGAAAATTAATGTTTTAAATTATCGCTCAAGAGAGTCACTTAACTGCTAACAGTTACATACTAAGGTCTATCCTAGATACTAAACAAATTCAGTTATTAATTTCGATATTTGCATTCTTCATTATCTGCATTTATAATTAAGTGTTTAAAGATTGATTTAGCAAGTAATAATCTGAAGTAGTAAGAGCTGCAAAACAAGTGTTTGTTTACTATGCACTAAGGTTTGTTTTCTTGTTTTAAAATGAAGGTACTTCAGTTCATGCCCGAGGTTTACTTAGGTCTTGAAGCTAATGCGGCGAATTAATGATTCTTGTACAGGTCCTTTTTACAGGTATAACGTTTTGTTTTCCAATTTAAGGATCGAGACCAGTTGTCTCAACTTGCAAAAGTAATATGCTAGCATAATTTATGTAACTTAACACTGTGTGTAAGAAGGTATTATCAACATGTTTCCTTTCCAATTTCTTAAATTAATTTAGCATTTGCACAATATTAAAGGTCTATGTTTCTATCCCATTCTAAGCATAGGGAGACATGTCACCTATATAATTTATTTAGATGCTTACGTACTTGGTATTATAAGCAAAGTAGAAGCTTATCTTCCTAGCCTAACTATGATTAAAACTTTCCAAATCTCATAACTTGTCCCATTTTTTTTTAACTAGATCTTACCCACATCCTACAATATGATAAGACAATCAATAGAAAAATAATACAAAACCTTATTTACTTTTACCAAGGTATTATATAGGTCGTTGTATTAACTTGCACCATGATATTAGCTTTAACAAGAAATAACCTAAAGTCTAGATATATTTATAAATTTGCGAAAATGATCACAAGTATATGCGATATAATGATATATTCAAGTTTTAAACTTTGATAAAGCATAGGTAAATAACACGTGTAAAGTTGCATTGCAGGTTCTCCCGAGATCAAACGAGACTATGGAGAAGACACTATCCAAACCCATGTGATTTGTATATTAGTGGAGTCCATGTTGCTAAAGTTTGGTGGATAGGGTTAAGTTTTGGATAACCCTACTACAAAAAATGATCAAACCCTAAAAACTTGCATTGTTTACCCATCCTTCATTGTTGTGTACTGTGTCACCAAGCTCTTGGCCCCTTGGGCCTTTGATGCCATCATTTGGCTCTGTGGTTGACGGCTTTTGATGCCAATGACCAGCTCTGTAAGTGACTTGACCAACATTATCCAGATTGATTTCCCAAAAGAAAACTGTGTGATTACTAGATCTGAAACACCCGGTTTTCTTGTGGAAATCGAATGAGAGTAGTGAGATTTTAGTTGAGCGTGACTTTTATTGTTGCTTCTCAGTATCGTCAAGGTTTTGAGCTTGGGGTTTTCTCTTGCCTGGTTGTGAGGGTTTGAAGTTTCTTCTTGGCCAGGATTGTTGTATAAAGCAACTATTGTGTGACCGAGGATAATCATATCTCCAAGTAAAAATTATTTTTAAAACCTTTTTGCATTTGTTACAAAAATCTTTTACTGTAACAAATGTTTTCTTTAATAACTTGACAATTATTTTAAATTCTTGTGTAGACATAACTACAAGTGTTACTAAGAGCTGGGAGGCATAGGATACTTCATGAGAAAGGTCTCCACGCTTCTCGACCAACCGGGTAAGCCTCGGTTTCATGCATGAGGTTTCCTTCCGTGATGATGTGGGGGGTTTGGATGAGTATTGTCTCGCCGAGACTTAAGTTCTTTTGTCTTAGCTTCGTTTTGAAACATGTTGTGGTTGTGAAGGCCGTATGGCCGTAGACTGTTTTGCAGAAAAACTTGTAAAGGCCATTGGTCGTAACTCTGTTTTAGTTGGATTTTATTTATGTTTAAGATACAGTTTGAAATCTTATACGCTTTGATTAAACTCTCAAGGATTTACTGTGTTGGAAGCCAAGTGTTTGGCACCGAGTTGTGGTTGAAAGAAGTTGTTGGCAGACTTGAACTGCAGGGTTTTCTGTGTTGGATATTTAAGTTTAAAATAATGAAATTTTGAAATACCTTGCGGTTATTTACTTATATCTGAGAGTAATTCTGATAAAAGATTAAAGTAGGGTTTCACTGATGTAAAAGTCCATAATTTCTTATTATTGTTAAGAACAGTCAGAAGAGAAAAATTTCTCTTGGTTGTAGGGTTTGATCCCGTGACCTGGACTAGAATATTATTATCATAAATTAGTTTCAATTTTTAGTTTTTTTTTGTTATTCTTATAACTTTGTTTATTGTAAAAATATAGAAAGCAGATTGTTCCCTCTTATATAATTTAATATAGTTACAGTTTAGTTATAATATATATATATATAAACAGTAAAGTTTGGATGTGGTTAAATTGGTTACTTCTTTTGGTTTTTGACCCCAAAAAAAATAAGGTTATTATATTTTAAGGCATACTCGACACTGTTAATTAGTTTTACTATTAAATAATATGATAGTTGAAAACTTAGAATTAGTTATTTTACTTTAATGTGTTTGATATCTAATGTTTACTTGGAGTGGTAAAGAAATTGCTTAGATGTTATTTTCAAAACCTAAGTGATAACTATAATTTCCTTTTTCTGTTTATGGTTACTCCTATTTAGATTATTTTTTTGTTTCCTGTAATAGTTAATAGGTATAAGTGTTTATAAAAGGTTAAGTTAAAAGATAGTGATTAATACTGTGTAGTGTCTGATAATCAACATTCTTTTGTAGAAGTTTCTATTTATAATTTTTACAGATATATTTTAGTTAACGAAACTTCTGAAAATAGAGGAACTTCCTGCTAACATTCCTATAAATATTTTAACAGTCGAAAGTAAATAATTATACTCTTACACTTCCTAATTTGATTTATTCATCATACTTATTTCACCTACTGTACTAGAGTACTACCTTCTTGAAGGTGTGGAAAAATACAGTCGGGTATTTTTTTATCCATTAGTAAATTTTCACTAACCCTAAATAATTTATTCTAATACATAACAGAAACAAAACTTATAAATCTTAGATCAAAAGAAGATTTAACTAACTAACAAACTAGTCATACAGATGCATCAAATCCTAAATTTATACATTCCAAATTTCTATACTTGCATGAATCAACCCCCCCCCCAAAAAAAAAAAAATCTTTAGAATGAATCTAGGTTGGGTCGTATATCACAACACTAAGTACTTGACAACTTGAATGATGGTTGTTTTTCTTCTTTAGTTTAGTGTACTAACTTGAAATTTGAAGATAAGAGATGAATTATAGGGTGGATGCGTGATTTCCTAATTACTAACATAATCCTCGCATTAGATTCTACAACCTACACTATTTTCATTAATCAATTGGAACTCCCTCAAAGAATGGTGCCAAAACTGTGTGCAAATACAACAATAGTTTCACAAAACATGTTTTTTTATTTTTTTATTTTTTATCGAATAATTATTACTACACTAACACAATGCTAAAAGGATGTTTTGAATTTATTTACACAACACTACTTCGACACAACATGATGGCTACTAGTCTCTTAGTTTTTAGTTCTCTTGGTGCTTGTGGAAGTGAGCATTCTAACTCATGGATTATTCTAGAATTATGATGTTTGCTCTCACTTATCTTATACTTGTTAATGTTTTATATAAAACAAAGAGCTTCTATTTGTCACTATCTTTGGTTTCTCACAATCTATGATTATGCATGTACTTTAGTTAGTGGAAATTTTTCCTTATTGAATTCTTTTTAATAGTGTTTCATTTAAGCTTGGTTGCTAACTAATTTTATGGTAGGAATATATTCTTAGTAGTTGGATCGTCTCAATTTCGAAGAGAATTGGGAGGTTTCTATTTAGGTTCATTTATGATAACAATGGTGGACTATTCTCCTCAATATCAATTGAATTTCAAGATCTTATCATTTCGCTCCTTTAATTAGGATTTAGTTAGTTGCATTTTCCATATTACATTTACTACATTTCATTCCTTGGATTCACCTCATCTTGATTTACATTCATTAATTTAAATTAGATTAGATAGGTTAGAAAAAATAATATAACATATTGCCTTGCATAAAACCACTAAGCCATAACAAGAGGGCTTGCCATTTTAATCAAAAAAGTTCTAATTGGGTTGTTTCATTAAGTAAGCTTGTGTGGTTGGTAAAGAATATTTTTTTGAATCAACGAGGATCAATATGGTTCTGCCTTAGATGGTTTGCCTTTGTTTTTCAAACCATTATCATCAACCTTTGTTGGAATTATGATATCATGTAATATCTATGCTCGGTCTTCAATTGGCCTTGATTTTGAGCTAATACCATTGTATTTGACATTTTCACCATCAAGATGGAGGAGCTCAATTTACTCAAATATTTAAGGCTTATCTTATTTTATCTTTTCTTCCTTCATATTTGGAAGTTGATGGGTGATGATATCCCATCATTGTCTTTTGTCATCCATCAATAATTTCTTGTATTTTTCTCTCTTATCATTGATATTTACGACTTATTAACCTTCTTACATGTATACACTTCAACCTTCCTAGTCATCTCCTCATCTATGGTATTTATTTCTATCATGTGTATACATCTTTTCACATTCTTAACATTAGTTTGTGCAAGTTATTTTTCTTTATTCCCTAATTTTCTTCATACAATTTAACTTCATTTCTATTATCCATCTATTTGAGGCAACCTTTCCAAACTCTTCCATGGTTATTCTAATGTATATATGAGGAGCATCTTTCCCATTTTTTTTGTAATACTCTCAAACCATTCTTTATAATGAATCTCCCTTTTATCTACAATAACATATTGTATTGTTATCATTTATTACCATAAACAAGCTAAGTTCCCTTAAACATCCTAAGTTCCATATAAAACATTCTTAATGGTTATTTTCAAATGATAAATTATTTTTTACATATGTATTTTCATCTATTTATTCTTTCCAGTGACTTTGAATACTCTCAATTTAAACTCCCAATAAAAAATAATGTTAGTGTACATGTTTTTTAAAGTAAAGACTTTATTTGAATAAAACTCTTCAAGTTCCGTCTTCAATTATGGATGATGAATATATTCCTTTCAAATGCGTCTCTTGCCATGAGTATGGGAACTTTGTTAAAAATTGACCATAGATTCCAGAGACTCGACCTCCTTATATTTTGAACCCCTACAAGAAATCGAAGGAGAACACTTTCGGGATAGTAAAAAATAGGCACATGAATATTGCCCCAACAAAGCACAAGTAACTTAGAAATCCCAAGAAGATCTTCCAAAACCAAGGCATAACATATTTGAAGCCCTTGAATCTTTAGAAGATTCAAAAACTAAAAAAGAGGAGGTTGAGAAACCATATGACAATGCTAAAGTTGGAAAACATGAAGAACTTGAAGGTGGTATTGATGTCCCATAGGAGGTCCCATAAGAAGAATCTCTCTAGAAATTTTATGCAGCGGAAGAGGCTCCTCCAACATCTTAAAACCCTTCTTATGTCATAGTCTTGAAGAAATTTCCTCATCCCTCTCCCTCTCACTAGGGGAAGGCAATCAAATTGAGAATATAGAGAAAAAGAACCAAAATCAAATATGCTCTTAGGACAACAACTCAGCTTAAGGGGAGGAAACTTGTTATCCTTCTTAGTAATCATGAACATTTTTTGCATTTTGTCATGTAAGCAATTTGTAACAAGATACTCATGTACATAAGAAACTAAAGGAAATAAGAAATTTATGAGAAAGTGTTGGCTCTTTACCTCCTAGCTCTTTGATGGGAGGAGGCAAGTATTGAAATCCCAAAAAAGATTTCCTATTTTTTTTACTTTCTGCTATTTGATTTGACTAAGAGCTCTTTTTAATACCAACCTCTATTCATTTCGGTTTAAAATGAAATAAGTAAAATATTTATTTGGAATAGTTTTAAATGTGTACCCACTAATTCTCACCTTTATAGAGAAATAAGGACAAATCCACTAATTTCACACTAACAAATTTGATTTTCACAATTGTAATACTCTTTCCAAAGTTACTATTCTCAATACAATTTGATGTCCCAATCTCAAGGTATAGTGGAAATTCTCAACCAAAAATGGTTGATTGTGAGCAAGGTTTAAAATTGACAGGTATTGGCCTATTTTTAACATATTTAACTAGCAAATATTATCAATTAAGAATAACATGTCATTATTGGCATTTAATTAATTTTCAAAATCTTCAAATTGATGGGTAAGTTGAAAAAATTCTAGTATCGTGTGCATGTGCACACACACAAATAAAAATAGTAAAAAATGAAACAATGCTAGGCATTAAAAATGGGTATCACTAGCAGTTGATTAAATTTGATGGCATCATGGTAGTGAGTAGTGGGCGCATTCATTTCCAAACTTAGCATATGGGTACCGTGACTGAGTCGACACACTTTTTTTTTATATAAATAAGCTCGAGGAACTTCTATTGCTAGTAAGATTACATAAAATACACTATAAGACAATGGTTGACCTGTCAAATGTGAAACTGGATCATCCATTATAGGAGAATTAGTTAGGTTCTAACACTATAAGCCCAAATAACAAAAAATTTAATAGAGGGTAAGTTTTCTCTTCAAGGGGAAACCAAAATCGCCCCCCTCTTATGAAATTTTCTTATACATAAAACTGATATCATAAAGAATACACCTAGAGAGTTTTTTTGGCCTAGCCATAACTACCATACAAAATTAAAGTAAGAAAACCATAAAGTAGAATATGATTAAGCCTGTAAAACAACTTTTTTTCCATCTTGAGTACCATCGCCCACCAGCAAGGGGGCATTTGCAACATCAACTAAGAGTTCCATCTTGGAATGCATGTTATTGATTATTGCAGAGAGTGGAGAGTGGCCATCACTAGGTGGACACTTGCCTACATTTGATATTTTTCCATGAGTAACTGACCCGATAATTGTTTAAGAATCCAATATGGTTCCAAACCAGAAGCACCCTTCGCACTGCTTGTGTTCCCCTCTACCAAGTTCACCTAAAGACTGGCTAAGAGACTAGCTTCAACCTTGTCAACTTCCGCACAAATGTGCCATGTTGTTTCCCAATTATATCTTCTCTATAGGTGATGGTGTTGACTTCCCCCACCAAAGTCTACAACGGTCTCTTTAGCGGAGCACAACTCCTCTCCATAAGTTGTCACATGACCTATTCCTCGGTGGATTGAAGGGAAACCATACCCAACCAAAATTGTAATTATGGATTCCTCATCTCCATCCAACACATAAAACACCACCATACTAGAGTTAAAGCACCCACACATCGAATGGAATACAATGAACCCACCAGAGCATGCAATCATACCTAATATGTGGCCTTCCATGAATAAACTGCATGCAAAAGCTTGGTTAAGGGTTTTTTAGTTGATCCATCATTAACCCTCCCTTGGGAGACCTCCACTATACCTCCAAACTTGTGTTCTTCCTTGTCCTCTTGACTACCACCCTTCTTGTCCATATTTCCACCTACCCTTCCCTCACACTAAGGAGAGGGGGCATGTCCTAACACCCTTCTCACCCCATCTGGGTAAGTTGACACTTCAATTTGAAACACAACTGATGGGTACTAGAAGTTGTAAATTTGAGCCTAGCCAACCCAAACATAGATGCATCCTACTGAAAGGAAGATTTGACAAAGGCCTCCCTATTAGTGGTGGCCATTGGTCAGTTGTATAAGTCATTTAACCTTGTATTATTATACACACAAATCTATGCATTTATTTGTTAATGTGTTTTTATATATTGCTAAAATTCTAACAACAATATTTTCCTCGTTGGTTATAGGCAAAAATTGGTAAAAGAATATTGGGATCATATTCTACTACACATTGATTGTTGAGTTTGCTGCCTTTTCTTCCCCTGCAAGCACAAGTAGGGGTAGACCTACTACACAAGCATTGGTTGCAACCCTAGTTTTCAAATGATGTGGATTATCAAACCTTTGAGTCTAATCTACTAGGTATGTTGTAGATTATACATATCAAGGGGAACTTGTCTTTGAATAATATCTATAACCGTGGTCGATTCTCTTGTGCAATGTTGGCATCTTAAATTATGTGGAATTGTTATGTTTCATGGGTCATGAAATTAAGAGAAAAGATTATTGCATGCCTTGCATTATGCAATCACTAGTAATATTTCAAGGTTCACCATAATATGAGTAACAAATGGACAAACTTTTGATATAATGGTAAACATCGCATATAGAGTGGTAATAGACCAAAATAAATACAATTTACACTATTTATTTGATGAGCAAAAATAAATATTGAACATCATGGAAAGAGAAATTTAAATTGAAAATGGTCATAAAAATTCATGTGATAAGTAAGGTAGTGCTGCACATAACCGTAAGTAAATATATATCTTGTAACTAAATACAAATGAGCAAACTTTTAATATAGTGATAAGTATCTTTTTTTTTAACAGGAACGGTTATGTTATATTAAAAGACTCAACAATGAAATCGCTGATAAAATACTCGTTACAACAATCTGCCATTTCTCTACATCCTCCGGGCAATTAACCTACCATATATCTAAGGAGGTATTTCAATGCTTGCAACCGAGTTAACCACAAGTTCATTGAGACCTACCGCTATCGATTTATTGGCTGCAATATCTGCCAAAACATTCAACTCCCTAAGAATATGAAAGAAACTGACCTTCCTGAACATTCTAGCCTTGGATCTAATCCTATTGATCAGTCTTGTTGTTTGTTCATTCTTGCCCCTTCTTTCCCCATTCAACACCTGAATAATTAACCTGGAATCACCAAAAACCATTACCTCATTCACTCCTTTCTTCTGTAATTGTATGAGTCCTTACCAGAGCCATAAGCCTCAGCCATATTATTGTAGTTATAACCAATGTTCCAGTAGTATTCTGTCATGACATTCCCACCCGATTCAATAATGACTCCCCCTCCTCCCGCTCTTCCAGGGTTCCATTTGGAGGCCCCATCAAAAAAAAGTTTAAAAATATTCCTTTCTCTTAGCCAGTTCTCAAACTGGGACTTGTCCATCCTGATATCCCATTCATCCAATTTTTTAGCAGCCATTGTACTTACCACCATGATATTTAGGATTTGCATCCAGTTTTCCTCATTGGCAGACATATTTTCTTTGTTGTTAGGGATCTTCAAAGTGCTGACAACCTCCCCAAGCAAAGCATTAACTTTTACAGCAATCTTCCATGCTACCTGAAATTTGTCTTGAAATATTCAATGGTTTCTTTCATTCCAGATGCATCAGCATATTAATTTAGGGAGCTTCATCCAACATGCTCTCACTCCATTTTTAATTGTTAGCTCTCCTTCATAAAGTTTGTCCCAATTTAGAAAGCAGGCATGGATATTGTCTGGAATTTGTTTTCCATCTCCCCATCGCTTCAGCACATCCCTCCAGACAGAGGCAGCATAAGGAAACTTAAAAAAGAGGTGGATGATATTTTCTGAGGCTTCAACATAGAGAGGACAGCGGAATGGACCAGCAAACCCCCTTTTCTCGAAATTCTCACCAGTGAGCACTCTCTCATGCATTAACGTCTAGGAGAACATCTCAATCTTCGGCAAAGTGTTGTAATTCCACAAATTTTGCCAGATTCTTGGATTGTTCGGTACATTATAGTTGGCAGAGAAACGTTGATACCCCTCAGTTGTTGAATACTTACCAGACTGCCTTCCCCAGCCACGTTTCTCTTTCTTGGACTTATTTATCGGAGCGAGTATAGCTAGATGAGAGAACAACATATTGTTTTCAATTTTTAACTCTGCAGGGCATTCTGGCAATACCCAGCCTGCCCATCTATTTGGCTCGTCGGTCTCCTAATCAACAATATCCCAGATCGTTTTCAGTCCCTTCGCTGTCATCCAAGTTTGCAGACGTGGGATTTGAGGTGGAGGCTGTCCCAGGATTGCATCATGCCATAGGCTAACCGATTTCCCGTTGCTTGGGATCCAAAATAACTCATGTCTTAAATGTGGCAATGCCTTTTTACAAACTTTATAGATTGGAGATCCATTCTTAACCACGTGATCCTCATCTAGACACCTGAGCTTTGGTCTGAGGAAGTACTTACATTTCAGCACATGACTGCTCCAGGAAGATTTGGACTCGAGCAAATTCCATAACAGCTTGGCTCCCATAGCCAAGTTTTGATTTTTTAAGTCTCCGATTTGAAGACCACCCTCTGACCGAGGCAATTTGATGGTTTTCCAACTGACCAAAGTGAATTTTTTTCCCTCCCCATTATTCCCACCCTGCCAGAGAAAGGTTCTCATCAGGTATTCAATCTGGTTTAAGATATTGACCGGAACGAGAAGGAGGGAGCATTGGTAAAGCAGATAGTTGTTCAAAATAGCTTTAATTAGCACTACCTTCCCAGCCAGATTGAGCCAGACCGTCCCCCAGCCCGTGATTTTCCTTTTGATTTTCTACACGATAGGATTCCAAGCTGAGCTCTTAGGTTTGGATTTGAAGATAGGTACTGCTAGATAATTGAAGGACTCCCAGGTAACAGCACCATCCATGTTGAGTATCTGGGAAATATCTAGCATTTCCCTAGGATTTAAGTTCCATCCAAAGATCTGACTTTTCCCTAAGTTGATTTTGCTTCTGGAGGCATGACAATAACGGTAATTTTCAATCTTGAAGCGGCAAGCTATTATCTGACTGGCTCCTCCAAGCAGGATAGTATCATCCGCGAATTGTGCATGATTGATATCATTAGTGCCTCTAGCCATCCTGATGCTTGAAAGCTCCTGATCTTGTCTGGAAAATTCCAGTTGGAAGTTAAGGACAGAGGCCTGGATGGCATAAAGCAAAGGGGAAAGTGGGCAACCTTGCCTCAGACCTCTTGAAGCTTGAAAGAAGGGGGCATCTCTACCGTTGACAAGCGGGGCAATCCAAGGCTTGCTAATACAGGCCTTGACCCATGAGATAAAGTCTGGAGCGAAACCGAATCTCCTCATTACCTGAAAGAGAAATGGGTGGCTGACTCTATCGAAAGCGTTTGCTAGGTCTAGTTTCACCGCCATTCCCTTGTCTCCATTCTTCTGACTGGAATGTATAGCCTCTTGAACTAAAATTATATTATCCCATATCTTCCTATCTTTGACGAAACCACCTTGGTTTTCTGGAATAAGGTAAGGCATGATATATTTTAATCTGTTGGCCATTATCTTAGTGATGATTTTGTATCCTATGTTGCACAAGGATATAGGCCAAAACCTGTCAAATAAATTAGCTCCCTTCTCTTTGGGGATGAGTGCCAGGAAGGTAGAGTTTGTGTTGCCTCCTAGTTTACTGCACCTTTGGGATTTACTGACCATTTTGAACAAGTCATTTTTGATAATGTCCCAGCAAATTTTAAATGAAATTGGCATTGTAACCATCAGGGCCCGGAGCTCTATCGTCCTCCATACTATCGACAGCCTTCTTGATTTCATCCAGCGTGATCACCTGCTTCAGAGAGTCGTTATCTTTATTTTTTATAGTATCGGGCACAAGATTCAGGAGCTCGACGTCTTCAGTGATAGGCTGGGCAGTGAACAATTCTTTAAAATGCTTAGATGCTTCAGATTTAATGTCATTGAAATTATTGATTACCCTGTCGTGAGACCGGATCTCAAGCACAGAGTTGAAGTTTTTCCTAGCCACGACCTGCTTGTGAAAAAAACCAGTGTTCTTGTCTCCATCTTTCAACCATTTGCAGCGCGATTTTTGCCTCCACCACTTGGCTTCTTTCCTGCATGCTGCGTGGAGATCCGATCGGAGCTTTATCTCTATTTGGATATCAGAGTTATTCACCATTCTTTCTTCCATACCGTCTTGGTGAGACTCCAGCACAAGGGCAGCTTGGACTTTTTTATAATTGGGAGAGGGAATCAACTTGGCCCATGACTTTAGCTCTTTCTTCAGCCGTCTCAGTTTCTCCTCCCAGACGTAGAAGGGGGACCCAGTTACCAGGGGAGACCAAGAATCCGCAACAATCTTTAGAAACTCAAGTTGAGTGGCCCACATTGGGTTGAATCTGAAGGGTATCGGTCCCAAGTTCTTGTCCATCTCCATCTCAAGGAGAATAGGCTTGTGATCCGATCCTCCAAATGGAAGGATTTTGGAAGACAGATTCAGTCCAAGGAGAAGGAAGGTGTCCTGGACCAGGAAGCGGTCAAGCCTGGCAGCAATGTGCCCGAGCCCGATCCTCTTATTACTCCAGGTATATTTTCCTATAGATGGCTTGATATCCATGAGATCCCATTCCAAAATGGTTTCATCTACAATTTCTCTGATGGGGTCTCTGACTAGGGAGCCCCCTCTTTTTTCATCCTGGCTAAGGATGACATTAAGATCCCCCGCAAGGATTACATTTCCTTGCTGATTACTTCTTTCCTCACAAAGGAGGTTCCAGCAAATTTTTTTATCAGCATAAGAATTGGGTGCATAAATATTGAATATTCTTACCAGAGTGTTAGTGTCTTTTTGCCTTAGTAGGGTGAGGATCTAGTTAGAGCTGTACTTAATGTCAACAGCTTCGAATTTCTTGTCATCCCACAGAGTTCCAATGCCTCTGGATGCGCCCCTTGAACTAATTGCAACTTTACCTCTTTTTTCCCAAAATTTAAGACTTACATGGAGAAATGCGGCTTCCTCCATCTTGGTCTCCTGGATCAGAAAGATGTCCGGCTAGTGAAGAGAGATTAAATCCATCATAGATTCTTCCTTGCTTTTGCTACCGAGACCTCTGCAGTTCCAGGAGAGGACCTTCATTACTTACTTTTGGAGGCCGTAGGCATCCCTTTCTGGGCATGCCCTTGCTGACGGGTGTTTTAGGTGTTCTTCAATAGCTTTTCCAAGGTTAGCTGGGAGCCTTGCAGCTTATCCTTATAAGTAGCTTGTTCCCTTACTTCTTTCTTGGATTTCCTGCCTTTAGTTTTAGTCAGTCTTGGGGTAGATAGTTCTATTTCCCCTTCTTCCTCTTCCTCTTCTTCTGATTCAGATTCTTCCTCTGATTTCCCCATGGCTTCTCCTTCTTTTATCATAGCTGCACCTTCATCTTGTTCTTTCACTTGCTGATTGGATGGGGCTACTTCTGATTCTTTACTCTCTCCATTGCTAGATTTCTCTGCGGCTTCAATGGATTCATCCCTTACTTCATTGGATTCATTAGTCTTGGATGTTTCTTGAGATCCTTCAAGAGGGAGATCTCTAGCTTCTTTGGTGCTTTCACCCTTCTTAGGAGCCACACTGACTTGATGTTGGAGCAGGATCCCGCAGCTACAGAAGAAGCTGCTAGTTTTGGCAGAAAGAGAGAAGTTTAGCGGAAAAAGGACAGGGCGGAGCTACGACGCCGTAGCACGTTTCCAGCTGGAGAGCAGAGCCGGAAACTATGACTTTTGGGATAGAAGAGTCAAGAAGGCAACGGTACCAGAGCGGCCGAGAGAAGAAAGCTCAACCACTGCATTGAAGGCAGGGGCGGAAGACAGGAGGGCTCAGCGACCCTCATAAAGAAGAAGGAGCAACGAGGCTCAGGCATTGAAGGCAAAGGACAGGATGAGAAGCGGTGCATAGTACCCATGGTCAGTACCGGGAAGCATGGAAGACTGCAGAGAGCTGCGGTGTGACGGGAAGCGGCTACCTCAAGGACAGAGAGGACCGACTGTCACTATTAAGGGTATGGGTTTACTGTTGGGACAGGCCCACAGTGTTGTAATGGCACGACCTTCGGGCTGCCTATAAAAGCTTGCATTTTTGTATTGTAAAGGGTTGGTTGGGTGGTTAGACAATCAATCAGTAGATAGTTGGTCAGTTGATAGTTTTGTAGATTCAGGGATCAGTCAGACAGACTGCGTTGTAACGATCCAGACACATAGTCGTCTGTGAGTCATTTGAGTCTGTATGTAATCATTCATAGAGAGAACAGAGAGGGAAGTGATATAGAAATAAAGGCAATACAGGGATAAGATCAGAGATCTAGGAGAGACCTTGCGCTGCATCTATAGTGCAACAAACTGTGCTAACTTCCCTCAAAATATATAATAGAAGCACAGTTTGGTGGACGTAGCTCCCATCCCGGGGGTGAACCACTTTAAATCTGCGTGTTATGTGTTGAATGGATGTGATTGTATTTGCTTATTGTCATTGGTTATTATGCATGTAATGATGGTAGCAGTAGATGAAAGTATGTATTGGTCAATCATGATAATGCAAGAGGATAAAAGATAAGTTGAAGTACTACAATAGACTGTTGAAAGACTCCTTTACGTCTGTCTCTAATGACCTGTTACTCACAATATATCTCTGAGAAGTAGAGTTTCACTCACCGGAACAGTCACCGCTAAGAGCGCAAGGTCGTAGTGGTAAGATACCGCAGAGAGGCGATATCGCATCGGTAGAGGAGCTGCGTTGCGCGATACGGCGAGCTGAGGGCTTAGCGTTGAGGAGAGGATGGATGTTCCGCGGTGCGCAGAAATGTGGTAAGGTTGGGAATATTGTGAGTAAGTGGAAGTTGTGCGACACGAGAGGAAATCGTGCGACGCGCACCGGATTAAGTATCGCACGGGTAAACAGTGCTGCGAGTAGAAGGAGACGAGCGGTGCGCAGGGCTAGTTGATCTAGTAGTGCGAAGGAGTAAGAGGAAGGAAGTAGGATGCACAGAACCTGGTCCAAGACACTTGAGTCTTGGCCAACCCATGAGATTCACTTCGGGTGAGACTTCAGATCGCTTCGCGGTCTGTCGCCGAAAGGGCCAGTGAGTTTGGGGTGTTGTTGATTAATGATAGTAAACCCGGGTCTGCCCATGCAATCAACAAATGGTTCCGTTGCCGGTTTAAACGACTGGGAGTCCATGTTCTGTTGGCATCCTACGCGAGAAGAATTTCACCAGTGGCTGGATTCAGACTTAACGGAGTTCGCCAAGAAAGAGAACAGGAGTCCGAGACTAAGCACAGAGGCCTGGCTAGAGAAGCACATCGCTTCAGACATACACGCTATATTTTTTGTAACCTACGGAAACGAGCTTTTTGATTGGTTATCCAAGTTGACAGATAGCAAAACCTTCAAGAAGAAAAGAAACATCGTCTGGACACCGGAGCTGATTCAGACCGT
The DNA here is from genome assembly GCA_001517045.1 of Pseudotsuga menziesii. Classification (NCBI taxonomy): domain Eukaryota; kingdom Viridiplantae; phylum Streptophyta; class Pinopsida; order Pinales; family Pinaceae; genus Pseudotsuga; species Pseudotsuga menziesii. The sequence continues at coordinate 171,484 of LPNX011135266.1, read as the reverse complement.
ACAGAACCTTGACAACCCGATTACACGAGCAGTGGACTTCTGGCTCACTAGTGTGCTAGAAGGCTACGTTACAGAGTTTGCAGTTGACCAAAGAAAGAGCTTCAGCGCAGCCGAACGATACTTCTTCAAAGGATATCGCGGTAAGTACCTAAGATCTCTAAACTTATCCCTTAAGATGTTGCTGTATGAAAAAGGAACAATGGATCTAGTCTCAGATGAATAAGTAAAGCTAGTAATGTCACAAGAGTTTGAAAGTGATTTTGATGACATTGGATGAACAAGGAGTGGAAAGAAGTATAAAGTAGCATTTAGTTCTCGTATATTTGAAGACAGTTCAAACAGTATTAGACAACAGCCGAGCCCTAGCACCATCGAAGCACCAGAGGGGGGTATCCCTCACCACCCCTATACTCCACAGAAGCAGACAGGGACTCAGAATAATACCGTAGGTACTCCATCTAGTAGTTCACAGTCAGTACCCACTCCCGTTACAGCACCTTCACCTACACCGCTGAGTGGTAGTACTCCAGTCAGTCAGAACCCACCACAGAGGAATAGAATGGGGGACGACATGAAGTTACCTATTTTTAAAGGTACAGGAGCAGAAGACCCCGAACAACATTGGTTCCTATGCGAAGCTATGTGGACCATTAAAACAATCAACGATGATAACCTTAAACTTGTACAGTTGGTTACCACACTAAGAGACAGAGCCTTGACATGGTACATAAAGTATACTACATTACCCAAGATGCTCGCCCAGGTCAAGAACGCCATGATTAAAGAGTTCAAGAAACCTAAATCTGAGTCTCAGTGCATTATAGAGCTTAAGGATATTAAACAACTACCATCAGAGTCAGTCTGGGAATTTGACCAGAAATTCAAAGCCCTTATAGACCAAGTAAGTTTCGACTTTGCACCAGAGCAGCATAAAGAATGGTTTATCGCAGCACTGCTCCCCCACATCAGAATGCC
>LPNX011135266.1:151400-170129 GCA_001517045.1 Pseudotsuga menziesii | reverse complement strand
GGACTGCCAGAACGCCACTACTACTTGTAATTACTGCAAATCTTACGAGCATACCATAGAAGAGTGTCCCATCTTGATAGCTAAGATCAGAGACCCTAATCCAGTTGAACACCAGAATATCCAGCTCATTGCTGCTGAACCTAAGGAACCAGAACCAGCAGTTAACGTTGTGACACGGAGTGGTGCTTCCACCAGTGGCACATCGCAGGAGACCGGACAGAACACAAGTCAGGGGTGGGTGCGCAGAGCTCCTATTAAAGCAACTGCACTCAACCTACAGAAGAATAAGGAGATCTTTCACGAAGCTAAGGCTTCCTTTGATGAACCTACACTAGCAGGACCGCAGGTACCGCCGTCTAGGGGCGTACCGCAGCCAGCACCTTGTAGCAATAACCTTGCGCAGGCACAACAGACTACCACATCCGGAAGATGCGATGAGGATGAATCGACAGGGAGTATACAAGCCTTCCTGCACAGCTGCTTGAAACTCCTGAGAAATGATAAAGCTGTTGGTGAACTACAGCGTATGATAGACCAGTGTCAGCAACCCTTGCTCTCGGACAGTGCACACCGCGCTGTCCATAATATTACCCGACATGCAAGGACAGGACGAGAGATGAAATTCACAGCCCAGATCGGTGAGTTTGAAATGGATGAGGTTGTCTTAGACCTAGGATCAGAGGTGAACGTCCTAACCAAGCAGACATGGGAACAGATGGGTAGTCCTCAGTTAGCCCTATCACCTATCCACCTGAGACTAGCTAATCAGCAGCGAGTATCACCATTGGGGCGATTATCGCAGGTGCCAGTTGATATCGACGGAGTTTGTACTTTCGTGGACTTCGAGGTCATAGAAATCATTGGTGACAGTCGGCCATATCCAGCACTACTGAGTATTGATTGGGAAATTGGTAGCAAAGCTGTCATTGACCTAAAGAAAAGACAAATGACCTTTGAGGATGCGCGGATCCGGGTCATCGCACCGCTGGATCCGTACCAAGGCCCTAGATATCATCAAGACAAAGATTTTTGAGGACCACACTATCTCAGTACCAGTCCAACCTGAGTGGACTATCCAGCTAGAAGAGGCATTGGAATGTTATAATTTCACATCAGAACCAGAGGAAGCGGATGAGGATCCTCGCAATACCAACATTCCAGAATCAGAAGGCACTCGCGAAGTGGAGGGACCACAGCTAGAGATTCCAGCGATCACCGAGCCCATCAAGATCAAAAAGATCAATATTGGCACAAACGAAGCACCTAAGTTTGCCTCTATTGGAGACTATTGGAATGATGAAACAGTTGGACAGATTGCAGATCTGCTACATGAGTATCAAGACATATTTCCCACCAAGTTCACAGAGATGAAGGGAATAGTTGGAGACTTGGGAGTCATGAGGATACCACTAAAGGAGGATGCTAGACCAGTTAAGCAGCGTCCATACAGATTGAACCCGCGGTACAAAGAAAAGGTAAAGGACGAGATTGATAAAATGCTAACAGCAGGCATCATTGAACCGGTAGAGGAAAGCGAATGGGTTAGCCCTATGGTAGTGCAAGAGAAGAAAACAAAAGGGGACATAAGAATCTGTGTTGATCTGCGAAAACTCAACGATGCATCACTTCATGATCCATTTCCAACACCGTTCACTGACGAAGTATTAGACAACGTGGGCGGACAATAGGTCTACTCCTTCACTGACGGGTTTTCAGGCTACCACCAAATCAGAATACACCCAGAAGATCGATCCAAGACTACATTTGCAACAGAATGGGGCCCATTCCAGTATACGGTAATGCCCTTTGGTCTTAAGAATGCACCAGCTATATTTTCTAGAGTAGTAGTTGCTGTATTTAAAGAATACATTCATAAATTCTTGGAAGTATATTTTGATGATTGGACTGTATTTGGGTTAATCAACAAGCACATAGGCGATCTAAGACTGATGTTAGAAAAATGTAGGCAGTACCAGATCTCTCTAAACTTGAAAAAATGTATATTCTGTGCACCATTTGGTATTTTGTTGGGTCACATTGTCTGTAGACAAGGCTTGATGGTAGATCCCGCCAAGATCGCTATCATTGTAAACCTTCCAGCACCTAATTCAGTCAAGCAACTGAGGACAGTACTTGGTCATACCGGGTACTACAGAAAGTTCATCAATGGCTACGCAAAGATTACAGCGCCGATGGAAAAATTGCTCAAAAAGAATGAAAAATTCCTATGGAACGAGGAATGCCAGCAGAGCCTAGACATACTTAAAGAGAAGATGGTCACAGCACCCATCCTAGTATTCCCGGATTGGACTAAGCCTTTTCATGTACATGTGGATGCATCCGGCATCGCATTAGGAGTCGTCTTAACCCAGCCAGGAGAAGGGGATCTTGACCACCCCATCGCATATTCCAGCAGAAAGTTATCCACAGCAGAAAAAAACTACACCACAACAGAAAGGGAGGGCTTAGCTATGGTATACGCACTGCAGAAGTTCAGGCACTATCTATTGGGGGCCTCGTTTAAAATGTTTACTGATCATTCCGCATTAAAGTACCTAGTCAATAAACCAGTGTTAGGGGGGAGAATCTGTAGATGGTTACTCCTCTTCCAGGAATATGACTTTGAAATCATTGTGAAACCAGGCAGACTAAACGCAGGACCCGATCATCTGTCACGACTAGACTCAGGAGAGAGCCCAGTAACCCCGAAGACAATCTGCCAGATGCGCCGTTGTTTTCCATACAGATTGCAGACGAGCACTATGCCGACATTATGCACTTCCTCACCACAGGAGTAGCACCTCACGACTTTACTAAACAACAAAAGAAGCAGTTGGTTGTTAAGGCAGCAGACTTCACCCTCATTGCAGGATGTCTATACAAGTTAGGCCCAGATGAAGTTCTGCGCAGATGTGTGATGCCACATGAGAAAGACACTATTATCAAAGAGGCTCACTCAGGAACCGCAGGAGGACATTATGCAGGAAAACCGACTGCGCAGAAAATTCTAGACGCAGGCTTGTGGTGGCCTACACTGCATAAAGATACAAAGGACTTCTGCAGATGCTGCGATATCTGCCAAAGGGTAGGAAAACCCTCGCGCCGCGATGAAATGCCGCTGCGACCGCAGATCACGCTACACGCATTCGACAAATGGGCGATCGACTTTGTGGGTCCAATCAACCCACCCGGAAAGCGCACAGGTGCGAGATACATCATCACTGGAACAGAGTACCTTACCAGATGGGCAGAGGCCAAGGCAGTAAGAAATTGTGATGCCGCTACAGCTGCACAGTTCCTTTTTGAAAACATCATCAGCAGGTTTGGATGCCCAGTAATTTTGATGAGTGATCAAGGCACACACTTCTTAAACAGCACTATTGAGGCATTGACAGAAGAATTCCAGATTCAGCACTATAAGAGCACTCCCTACCACCCACAAGCTAATGGTACGGTCGAGGCGTTCAATAAGATCTTAGAAAATGCTCTTACGAAGATCTGCAATAACCAAAGGAATGACTGGGATCTCAGAGTTAACGCTGTGCTGTGGGCATACAGGACCACATGCAAGAAACTTACGGGACACACACCTTTAAGCTTGGTATATGGGCAGGAGGCTGTTATGCCTATGGAGTATATTCTTCCTAGATTAAGAGTCGCTCAGATTACAGGGATGACTGACATAGCCATGGTCGAGGAACGGTTAGCACAGCTACTTACCTTGGAAGAAGACAGGTTTATCGCCGGATTCCATCAGTTTGTGCAGAAAGCACGAGAAAAAGCCTGGCATGATAGACACATTAAGAATAAGACTTTCCAGATCGGAGACCTAGTGCTCCTATATGACAGCAAATTTCTGAAGTTTCCAGGGAAGTTCAAAACACATTGGCTGGGGCCATATCAGATACAGCAAGTCACAGAAGGAGGTGCTGTTCAACTCAGTCAGCTAAACGGGGAGCTTCTTCCCACATGGATTAATGGCAGTAGGCTTAAGCTCTACAGTGACAACCCCCCCCCCTCTCCATCTTAGCATGAACAGTATACAGAAGTGCAGATGCCCAGTGTAGTTGAAAGGAGGCATCGCACCAGGAGCTAGTCTACACCGGCAGACAGTCTAGTCAGGAGGAATCGCACCAGCGCGATTCAAAAAAAAAAAAAAAAAAATTGCGCAGGGGACAAGGAGGTTGCATCGCAGCAATATGACGTGTCACCATGCCACGTATCCATTTTGGCAGCTAACAGTGGACCGTCCCGTCACGGTCTGACAGGCAGTTAAGGAGGAAATGACCGGTATCCATTACCGTAGATTTGGCGGCAGGCCTCATTAAGTTTCTAGATTTGGCAAAATCTCTGACAAGACCGGCACCTGAGCACGCACAATTCGAGGAGCACGGGAGCAGATTTCCGCATTTATTGAAGATCGGAATGGCGGCCATGGTCTCATCCAGGTAATAATTACGGCCGACGGGTTTTACCGGGATGACCGCCCCATCCAGGACCACTGACCCGTCATAAATATAGGAACTACCCAGGTACGAGAGTCACATTTGCAAACATCCGAGAGCCATATAGAGCAGTCCTGAGTATCCCCTGTAACGTATTAGCCAATCCAGTTACAGAGTACAGTGACTTCCAGAGTTCGAAGCCACTGCACGCCCAGAATATTGAGCCAAGCGGAGTCTGACTCAAAACGAACCTTGAGAAGGCATGTTGAGACGTTTTGACCCCGGTCCTGGTGACCATAGATCCGCCATGACGACGTTGCCCAGGGTTGTGAAACTAAGTACAGCACAAGTTAGACAGTCGCTAGGGATGAAGAGTCAAGCGCCAGAAGTAGAAGTGGTCACTAAAGTCTCCGCTGAGAAGAAGAAGAATGCCGAGCCGACCACTGAAGATAAGAAAGCAGAGCAGAAGACTGATGAGAAGAAATCTCCCGCTACAAGGAAGGTAAAAACCAGAAAAAGAAAGCAACGGGAGAAGGTCGCTGACCCATCTGATCAGCTAGCTGAAGAACAAAAGCTTCCTAAGGTAAAGAAACAACACATGGTTGTCATAGATCAGAGGCAGCGTGCATGCTTGGAGAGAAGTGCTGAGCAAGAAAAGGCAAAACAGGACCTTGAGGATCCAAGGCAGCCTATGGACCTGGACCACTTCGAAGAGAAGAGAAGTGGAAGAAGACTGCAAACCCAGCGGAGGGGAGACTTCCAGAACGAGGACAAAGGCTTGTCCTCGGAGCGGAGTTCATGGGTTGCTTCTTCTCCATCCACAAGGCTCTAGATGGAAGAAAAGGTTTGAGGAGGCTGGAAGATACAGATTTTCCTTGTGATAAAAGTTCTAACCGACATAATGCGGAAAGAACACCTGTGGAACACTTCTCAAACGCTAAAGCGCTCATAAAGCAGAAAGAGCGAAGAAAGCGACACCATGACGAAGGGCAGAAAGCATAAGAAATCCCACCGAGCTACGTTACCGAAACCCCAGAAAGAGCGTGCCGAGGTGATGAAGAATGAAGTTGCAGAACTTCAGGATAAGTTGCAGAAGACTTCGCAGGAGGCGAAGGAGAAGCTACAACAGGAGACACCTGCTGGTAGTGGCTCGGGGCGAGCCACAAGTAAGTGTTAGGGGACTGTTGGAGCAGGATCCCGCAGCTACAGAAGAAGCTGATAGTTTTGGCGGAAAGAGAGAAGTTTAGCGGAAAAAGGACAGGGCGGAGCTACGACGCCGTAGCACGTTTCCAGCTGGAGAGCAGAGCCGGAAACTATGACTTTTGGGATAGAAGAGTCAAGAAGGCAACGGTACCAGAGCGGCCGAGAGAAGAAAGCTCAACCACTGCATTGAAGGCAGCGGTGGAAGACAGGAGGGCTCAGCGACCCTCATAAAGAAGAAGGAGCAACGAGGCTCAGGCATTGAAGGCGAAGGACAGATTGAGAAGCGGTGCATAGTACCCATGGTCAGTACCGGGAAGCATGGAAGACTGCAGAGAGCTGCGGTGTGACGGGAAGCGGCTACCTCAAGGACAGAGAGGACCAACTGTCACTATTAAGGGTATGGGTTTACTGTTGGGACAGGCTCACAGTGTTGTAATGGCACGACCTTCGGGCTGCCTATAAAAGCTTGCATTTTTGTATTGTAAAGGGTTGGTTGGGTGGTTAGACAATCAATCAGTAGATAGTTGGTCAGTTGATAGTTTTGTAGATTCAGGGATCAGTCAGACAGACTGCGTTGTAACGATCCAGACACATAGTCGTCTGTGAGTCATTTGAGTCTGTATGTAATCATTCATAGAGAGAACAGAGAGGGAAGTGATATAGAAATAAAGGCAATACAGGGATAAGATCAGAGATCTAGGAGAGACCTTGCGCTGCATCTATAGTGCAACAAACTGTGCTAACTTCCCTCAAAATATATAATAGAAGCACAGTTTGGTGGACGTAGCTCCCATCCCGGGGGTGAACCACTTTAAATCTGCGTGTTATGTGTTGAATGGATGTGATTGTATTTGCTTATTGTCATTGGTTATTATGCATGTAATGATGGTAGCAGTAGATGAAAGTATGTATTGGTCAATCATGATAATGCAAGAGGATAAAAGATAAGTTGAAGTACTACAGTAGACTGTTGAAAGACTCCTTTACGTCTGTCTCTAATGACCTGTTACTCACAATATATTTCTGAGAAGTAGAGTTTCACTCACCGGCACAGTCACCGCTAAGAGCGCAAGGTCGTAGTGGTAAGATACCGCAGAGAGGCGATATCGCATCGGTAGAGGAGCTGCGTTGCGCGATACTGCGAGCTGAGGGCTTAGCGTTGAGGAGAGGATGGATGTTCCGCGGTGCGCAGAAATGTGGTAAGGTTGGGAATATTGTGAGTAAGTGGAAGTTGTGCGACACGGGAGGAAATCGTGCGACGCGCACCGGATTAAGTATCGCACGGGTAAACAGTGCTGCGAGTAGAAGGAGACGAGCGGTGCGCAGGGCTAGTTGATCTAGTAGTGCGAAGGAGTAAGAGGAAGGAAGTAGGATGCACAGAACGTGGTCCAAGACACTTGAGTCTTGGCCAACCCATGAGATTCACTTCGGGTGAGACTTCAGATCGCTTCGCGGTCTGTCGCCGAAAGGGCCAGTGAGTTTGGGGTGTTGTTGATTAATGATAGTAAACCCAGGTCTGCCCATGCAATCAACACTTGATTTTTGGGTTTATATCTATTCACCCTATGCCATCCTTCTGCCTTGTCCTATTGGGATTTAGGTTTTTTAGGGCAGTTACGGATGAAGTGCCTGTATTCCTGGCAACCTCTGCAATTGAAAGGGAGTTGTTCATAGGTGAGCTTTTGTAAGTGGGACTAATTCCCTACTGTTATTTTTATAGCCTCTGGCAATCCTGCTTCGAGATCCACCTCAACGCATATGCGAGCATAGGCGTATTGGTCCTTTGGGCTCGCCATGTCAATGTATTTCCCCAGGACAGTCCCTATCACATGGAGAGATTTAGGGTTCCAGCAGTGCATGGGGAGGTTGGGGAGTCTGACCCAAACTGGCACGGCTTTGGGGATGTCAGCCTCGGGATCGAAGTCTGGGGTCCACCCATTGAGATAGAGACCTTGTAGCCCCATGAAATAGGGTCCGTTCCTGAATATTAGATCTTTGTCTTCTTTGGATTCGAAGTCAAACAGAAAGTAACCCCTTCCGACGGAGTATGATGCTACGTTTTTGGAGATAAGGGGTCTCCAGTTTCTTTGGACCCAACTGTCAGTATTTTTTGGCGTGGGCCAGAGCCCCATGAATTGCCCGATCAAGGCTCGATCTGTTAGGGAGAGAGAAACCCGCATAGTTTCTTCCAAAGGGAGGGTGACTTCCGGCATATCTTCAATTCTCTTGACAAACTTCGGAGGATCTCTTATGCCCGATCTCTTGTTCTGAGGGCCAATTAGTCGATCAAAGGCATCAGATCTTGGATCCGGAGGCGAACCTCCCACCCCAGCCATCAGGTTGCCCCAAGCGATCCAAGCACTCAGCTCATGGGCCTGACAGCCACGAATCCAGAATCCGAGAGGAAAAGGAAGATCAGCCTCCTAGCCCGAGGCCTGGCAGGCTCAGCTCTTGAAGGTCCCTACTGATCTCCTCAATGCCGCCGACCTTCAGCAGCGACCAACAGCCAGTGTGATCTCAGCCTGAGCTCCACGAATTCTATATGCTTTGTTAGTAATGAAGTTCATTCCGTAATTCCAACTTTCTTGCCATTAAAGTATAACACCTAATATAGTGATAAGTATCACATGTAGAATGGCAATGGACAAATAAATATGTCATTTACACTATTAATTGACGAGCACAAATAAATATAAAACATCATGGAAAAAATAATTTTAAGAAGAAAATCATCATAAAATATGTACATAATATGCATGTGAATACCTAGTATAATCGTGAGTAAACATATACTTAACAACACTCCAAAAATGTGAGTAACAAAAACACACACAACATTGTGGCACTGGACCAAAAAATTATAATAATTTACACTATTTAATTGAAATTTTAAAAATAAAATCGTTATAATTGTGTGTGTTAGCATGTTAATTCCTAGTTGGGGCTAGCCTTAATGTGGGAGAGGACATAATCAACACGAATACAATCATGTAGGGAATTTGAACCTAGACTTCTGTCACAACAACCATCATACCCCACAACTAGCTCCTACCCTCAATCCCATTCATGAGTAAATATATACATGTCTCAACCCCTTTTGTGAGTAAATATATACATGTGACAATGATGAGTAATAAAATAACCTTGGGCCCCAAATGCAGGTGTTGATGAGAGAAGGGATGATGTGGAGGAGGAGCAACGTGTTAAATGCAGGTCGACATGTGCAAACTAGATAGGAAATGATGTTGAGAGGTGGTGTTTGTTTCGATTGTGGGGAAGTCATTAATTGGGAAACTTTCCCAAGTATGAAGCGTACGAGTCGTAGGAAGTTATTAAGTGATGAGATGGGGAGATGGACTATTCGAAGGTGGGAGTTGACAAGACTTATGCTGGAAACATGTGTGAAATCAAAAAGGAATATGAAGCCGAGGGAGGAGGCGACAAATACTCTACATGCTGTAGAGCATTAAATGCGACGACGATCGCACTATCCGTCGTCCGATCCTTTCCAAAGTAAGATCCAACGGCGGACAGTGCGACCGTCGTCGCATTTAATGCTCTACAGCATGTAGAGTATTTTTCGCCAAGGGAGGAGGACATGTTTATGATTATGGCGAGCAATACTCTACATGCAGCAGAGCCTTTAAGACGGTGCAAACCCTCGTGCATGTAAAATATCCAGAGCCACCGATACCTTGTGTATGCTACGTTGCATACCCCATACATGCAACATGCATTAAGTCTTCGTGCGGATCATATTTATTGGAAAGATAATTCCGGCTATCATGGGCCATGATACCGAGGATGTATGTGTTTGTCATAACATATAAATCCCACGCCATTCATCCATACACACATTTCTAGAGGTTGTCTTCGATGGAACATGTAATAAATATTCCATGGATCGATGTAAAGGAATTCAAATTTCAAATTTGAATTTGTAAACCCATATTTTGGGCCGGTCTATTGCTTCTCCAAATGTTTTTCTGTCTGCTTTCTATTGCTTAGTCCTTGTTTGTACTTGTTACAATCTGTTTTCCTTGACCTGCACTCACAGCATCAACATAAACTTTATGGTTCTTGGACTCGTTTCAATCTGTTTTCCTTCACCTGCACTCACAACATCAACATAAAATTGATGGTGCTTGGACTCGTTTCAAGAACATGAGGATGCCATAAACATAATCATCGTTTCTTCGGTTGGTTTTGTGTACATTGCCTCGGCCAACTCCACCATCAAAGTCTGGATGAAATATGCGCACCATAAAAAGCATTCACTGGTAAATTGGTGGAGGTGATTCTTCCATTTTCTTGTGGGAGGTCGATAAAATGGTGGATAGAATAAACCTCTCTGTTGCGAGCGAGTTGAAAGGGAACATAGAAGTTGTGTTGTTCCTGGCAATAGTTGACATCGTTTGATATAGATTTGCAGATAAGAGCATTAGAGTTTGGAGGAGAGAAGCGGATGGATGCTTTGGATAGCTATGTAGGTGTTTTAGAAGGCCATACCAGTAAAGTGTATAACTGCGTGCATGGATGATTTGATGAAGTGCTTCCCGATGTATACAATTATCTTGGATGGGGAAATTCGAGTATTGTATGTACTACATAATGTTGTGAAGGAATAGATATATTGACTGATGCATTACATCAGGTGGGTTTGATTTTTTCAGCTTGCGAAATGTCTTTCAATTACCATATTTGAGTGAAATTGAGTCTGTTGATTGTTTGCACTCAAATTGAGTTTGGTGATAGTTGTAATTTGCAGCCGACTCCTTATTATATTCACTGCTAATATATGTATGTTAAATTATGTCATCCTGAACAAAATTTACAGAATGATAACTAGAAAATGAAAGGGGGTTGTAAATGAAGAATTACATTAAAAAGACAATTGGAAATCAAGTGCAATGGATCTGGTTTCTGCTGAAAAAAGGGAATAATATTCTACAAAGTATGCCAATAACCTTTATTTTTTTTCTTATAGATATATTTCAAGTTAACATGACTCCACCGAAATTTAGTTCAAACACAGGGCTCAAGTTCAGTAGACTTTCATGACTTTATATTAGATGACTAATAATAAGTCATATATTTAAGAACACTGCACGGTAATCTTTGGTGTTTGTTTGTTTGAGGCCTGTAGTTTTCATTTGTATGGATTAAGCTTGGTATGCACTAAATACTTTTAAGTTATGATAGTCTAATCAGTGCTAGACACTCTTTTAGGAAAGGTTGATGGTAAATGCATTACATAATTAGGACTTTGCTTTACAATAGCTTAAAAAATTAAATATTATAAAGAGGATAATTACATCATTTTTATCTCATTTTTATGTATTTTTTTTTTTAAAATCCAAGTTTCTTTACGATCCATGTTACAAATTTTGAAAAAGAAGTTTATATAAAACTTAAATATTGTATATAAAACATAAAAGATTTTTGGCAATAAAAATATTCTTTTATCTTACTTTTTATGTAAGTATTTTTTTTTAAATCTAAGTTTCTTTATGTTCCAGGTTACAAGTTTGATTGAGAAGTTTACATAAAACTTAAAATTTTTATATAAAACATAAAAGATTCTTGGCCATAGAAATATTTAGTTCTTGTAGTTTTAGGATTTAATTATTAAGATTTTTGCTTAGTAATTATTTACAAGAATTCTATATTTTTATGTTGCTTCTAAGTATGAAATTTAATTTTCTATATAAATGATGGCTGACTTTTTTTTGTTTTAAGAAAATGTTGTACAAGCATAATATAAATAACATGGGAAACACAAGACTTCCTAAACTTGCTTTAAACTCAAGTCAAAACCAACTACGTACTAGTTATGGTTGTTGATAAGCTAGTTATTTCACTAGGCATTTATGTTTTTTAGTTTCTTTTTCAAATGACCACTTATGATGACGAAAGAGGGGGGATTCCAAAACCTCCTTGCAACCTCCTTCAACAAGGAGAATACAACATTCAAATACCATCAAACAAATCTAATTAGAAAATTCACAATCTATGATTGGTTTTTGATGTTTGTGTGTGACTCCTACTTCATGAGCTTAAATGGTCCCTTAACATCACTCAAAAGGTCGATATTGCTTCAACAATTGTTGTAATATGAGTGCACCTTCTTCACCTCCCATTGATTTTCTAGGATGACAAGTAGTAGGAGACATATAAAACAATTGTTATAACACATTGTTTATCCATTTGAACAAACGAAGAGTTTTTAGAGAAAACATCATTCATGATTGTGTTCAAGTACAATGGAGAAATATCACAAATATAGTAAAGATGGTATGGAGTACCAAAGTCAATCAAGAAATCAAATAAAATCATCATTGCACAACCCCTTAAAAATTTATCCCATGCAACTTGTACAAGTAATCTTTCAATAGTCATGTAATCTTTTTTACATCATCACCCCACTAAATAATGTAATCTATCAATGACTTCATTGGAGAACTAAATAAGTACATACTAATTATTGTACTCAAACCTTAGTCTGGGTTCAAGCCGAGACATTTATGGGTTCAAGACTAGATATTTATGATAATTATGATATAAAGTGTCAACCTTAGCACATTATCTGGGTTCAAGCCTAGATATTTCTATAATGCCTTGAAACTTGTAAGCCTTAAAATGAAAATTTTCCTTGGTGATAGCAGTGGGGATGACAACTTCGGTAGGACATATAATGGTAGTTATCTCTCTCTCTCTCTCTCTAACCTATACTAACCCCCCTCTCTCTCTCCCATAATCCTCCGCCTACACCTAACCCCCAACCGTCTCTCTCTATCCAACAACTCCCTAACAACCACCCCCCTCTCTCTCCCCCAACTCCCTAACACCCACCCCCCTTCTCTCTCTCACAAGATTACCCCTAACGCCCCCTCTCTCTCCCTCAATTGTGGGAGATAGTAGTAGGAGATTCTTCAAGTTCAAGTCTTGAATACTTATGATTTTAAGTCTGGAATACTTACGAGTTCTCCTCAAGGGTAAATAACTTTAAAGCATTTGGTAAAAAATTATAGTGATTCCTTTTTGAATTTCTTTTATGTCTTCTATTTACTAAAACCATGAAATAATGCCAAATTAAAATTATTAGTTTTAAACATTGTTGATTTTTTCACTATATTAATGGTTAATATATGTATTACATAGTGTAACGATGCATGCTTTTACATTATTTAATATCTATGTATTCTAAATTCGATGGTTTTTTTTGTCTCTATAAAGGAAGCGAGGACAATCTTAATATACGAGCATGAGGACCATGAGGGAAATATATGTAATCAGAAGCCATTATATGCTCAATAAAATGTGTTTCAATACTTGAATTAATTCTCTTACTTATCGTCGTAATGGATGTGTTGACTACTCATGAACTACTGCTTGTTGCAAACTTTATCGAGATGTATTATCTTTATGCCTTTTATCTACTTTGTGGATTGAAACATTTGCAATGATTCAAAAGATAATAAGTTCTTATATTGAAAGAGGTTACCTTAACTGAACTTGAATTCATTGGAGGCACTCTCTAGTCAGAATAAGAAGTCTTTCTTTATTAAACTAAACATTGGTTAAAAAAAGGATATAAAAAACTCATTTTACAATCTAATATAAATAAATATTGAGTAAATAATCTAATATGTTGAATGCTTGCTAAACCATCCTAGAGGACTAGATTGCCATGCCAATGTTTGTGAATGCACTATATAGGCTCAATAATTTTGTCAACCCTAAGAAAATGTTACAGCAATAACAACACCGAAGAGTCATGACCTGTTGGAGTAGTATAGTATATATAGTATATACACTAGTATATATAGTATATACACTATATACTATGCACTAGAGTATACACTAGTATATACACTACATACTATGCACTACTATATATAGTATATGTACACTAGTGTATACTCTAGTATATACACTAGTATATACATTACATACAATGCACTAGTATATATAGTATATACTAGGCGTAGTTGATTTTGATTTGAGTTTAAAACAATTTTAGGAAGTCTCGCGTTTCCCATGTTATTTATTGTATGCTTGTGCATAAGGTACCTAGTCATAGCAAATATTTCAATGGGGGAAAGACCCACTTCCATGAGGAGAATAGGATAAAGAGTATTGCTTTTGATTTTAAGGTTATAAGTTATAAACCACTTCTAGATTTGCTCAATCTTCCTCCAAGATTCTCTAGAAATGATGCACCCCCATACTTCACAACCATACAAGATAACAGGGATGACAAGAGTTTCAAAGAGGAACTTCTTTTTATCCCACATGACCAGATTGGCTTATTTACAGCTATTTTCAAGACCAAAATAAGCTTTCCACCCTCCATTAATCCTTTTCTCAATGCTATAGTTCCAATTGAGCTTGTGATGAATCAATTCCTAGATACTTGTAAGAAGTCACTTCCTCTAGATTTCTATTATCATAAATAAAATTTGCATAGATGTCTTTCTTAGATTTTATAATCATGATTTTTGTGTTGGAAATGTTGAGACGCAAGAATATTACTTGTTCAACAATTATTTATTTAATGAAGTTTTGACAAACCATTTTATTGATATCGTATAGATTTTTTTCATTCATTTGTCTTTGTGTTTATGTTTAACTTTTTTATAATAATTTGAATAAATAAATTTAATAAAAAAATATAATAACTTTAATAATAAACTTAGTTTAGTAAACT
This sequence comes from Pseudotsuga menziesii, assembly GCA_001517045.1. NCBI lineage: Eukaryota > Viridiplantae > Streptophyta > Pinopsida > Pinales > Pinaceae > Pseudotsuga > Pseudotsuga menziesii. The sequence goes on along the minus strand of LPNX011135266.1, from coordinate 155,771 downwards.
ATTTCAAATATTTAAATTCAAAAAATACACTTAAGAATCCATTTTTTTAAAAGACATTTTGATTATGTAAAGGTTTACCTAATATACCTTGACATGATTTAAATAACCAAATTTAAGGAAATGATAGTAATTAAATGTTAAATATTAATAAGATATAGTGATAAAACATTGAAAATCCTCTTGATTATGGTTTGAAAAGAAAATTCTAAGGTTTGAAATATAAAATTTCTTAAATCATTGCATTACCTCATTACCTTATTTTAAGAACTATAAAATATTTTGTTAATTAATTATAATTAAAATTAAAACAATGTTTAATAACTAATTATTTTAATTATTTATAATATTTTAATTTCATATGAACTTTTTTCTTCTCATTAAGTTTCCTTTCACAATTTGTAAAACATAACATTTTCTTACAACAAACAAAGTCAGCCATCATTTATATAGAAAATTAAAATTTCATAAGTAAAAATAACATAGAAGTATATAATTCTTGTAAATAATTACTAAGTAAAAATCTTAAGTAATTAAATCCTAAAACTACAAGAACTAAATATTTCTACTCAGCCATCATTTATATAAAAAATTAAATTTCATACGTAAAAATAACATAAGAGTATAAAATTCTTGTAAATAATTACTAAGCAAAAATCTTAAGTAATTAAATCCTAAAACTACAAGAACTAAATATTTCAATTGCCAAGAATCTTTTATGTTTTATATTAACTTCTCTTTCAAACTTGTAACCTGGATCATAAAAAAAACTTGGATTTAAAAAAAAATACTTACATAAAAAGTGAGATAAAAGAATACAAACTTTAAGTTTTATGTAAACTTCTCTTTCAAACTTTGTAAAAAAACTTGGATTTTAAAAAAAATTACTTACATAAAAAGTGAGATAAAAGGCGATGTAATTATCCTCTTTATAATATTTAAATTTTTAAGCCATTGTAAAGCAAAGTCGTAATTATGTTTTAGTTAAGAAAGATTGGTAATGCCTTTACCATCAGCCTTTGCTAAAAGAGTGTATAGCACTGATTAGACTATCAATAAACTTAAAAGTATTTAGTGCATACCAAGATTAATCCATAGAACTGAAAACTACAGGCCTCAAAAACCAAACACCAAAGATTACCGTGCCGTGTTCTTAAATATATGACTCATTATTAGTCATTTAATATAAAGTCATGAAAGTCTACTGAACTTGAGCCATGTGTTTGAACTAAACTTCGGTGGAGTCATGTTAACTTGAAATATATCTATAAGAAAAAAAATAAAGGCTAGTGGCATACTTTGTAGAATATTATTCCCCTTTTTTCAGCGCAAACCAGATCCATTACATTCGATTTCCAATTGGCTTTTTAATGCGATTCTTCATTTACAACGACCTTTCATTTTCTACGTTATCATTCTGTAAATTTTGTTCAAACTGACATATTTTAACATACATATATTAACAATGAAGATAATAAGGAGTCGACTGCAAATTACAACTATTATCGAACTCAATTTGAGAGCAAACAATCAACAGACTCAATTTCACACAAATATGGTAATTGAAAGACGTTTCGCAAGCTGAAAAAATCAAACCCTGCCGATCTAATGCATCAGCCAATATATCTATTCCTTCACAACATTATGTAATACATGCAATACTCGAATTTCCCCATCCAATATTCTTGTATACATCAGGAAGCACTTCATCAAATCATCCATGCAGGCATTTATACACTTTACTGGAGACGTATGGCCTTCCAAAACACCTACATAGCTATGCAAAGTATTCTCTTCTCTCCTCCAGACTCTAATGCTCTTATTTGCAAATCTATATCAAACAATGTCAAAAACTATTGCCAGCGCACAACGCAACTTTTCTGTTCCCTTTCAACTTGTTGGCAACATAGACATTTATTTTATCCACCATTTTATCGACCTCCCACAAGAAAATGGAAGAAACAACTCCACCAATTTACCAGTGAATGATTTTTATGGTGCGCATATTTCATCCAGACTTTGATGGTGGAGTCGGCTGAGGAAATGTACACAAAACCAATGGAAGAAACGATCATTGTGTTTATGGCGTCCTCATGTTCTTGAAACGAGTCCAAGCACCATAAATTTTATGTTGATGCTGTGAGTACAAGTGAAGGAAAACAGATTGTAACTACAAACAAGGTCTAAGCAACAGAGAGCAGTAAGAAAAACATAACATTTGGAGAAGCAATATAGACCCGCCAAAAATATGGGTTTACAAATTCAAATTTGAAATTTGAATTCCTTTACATCGATCCATGGAATATTTATTACATGTTCCATCGAAGACAACCTCTAGAGACTAGAACTGTGTTTATGGATGAATGACGTGGGATTTATATGTTATGAAAAACACATACATCGTCGGTATCATGGCTCATGGTAGCCGGAAATATCTTGCTGATAAAGATGACCCGCACGAAGACTTAATGCATGCTGCATGTATCCAAAAACATCTTGCCGATAAATATGATCCGCACGAAGACTTAATGCATGCTGCATGTATGGGGTATGCAACGTAGCATACACATGGCCTCGACGGCTCTCGATATTCTACATGCACGAGGGTCTGCACCTTCTTAAAGGCTCTGCATGTAGAGTATTGCTCGCCTATGATTATGGGGTTCTCACTTTGAGTGGATCCAGACGTTATATGCTCCTCCAGATTCGTTTATAAATGTCATAGAAAGCTCTTTGGTGAGCACATCGAAAGATGGTGGGCTAGTGTTGTTGTTTGTTATCAGCCCTTCAAGCTCCTTGTTTGGGGCTGGGGAGGAACCGGGATCAAAGAGAAAAGGGAAGAAATCAGTTGAATTTGTAAATTATGTTGTATTAGGAGAAATGATTTGTTTTAGTTGTTTTGACTCATCGACAAAAGATGAAATGTTAAGCATTATTATTATGCCTATTCACCATTATTCACCATTTCCTCTCGTGCTCTTCTGACGAAAAAAATACTCTCTACTAAATAATCACATCAAATTTATTGTTCCACCAATGATTCCACCCTTCAAACAAAAATGAAATTCTCTAATAAATAATCACATCAAATTACTGACAAGAAAAACCCAAATAATTAGGAATTTTATTTTTTTACAATCTTTAAATTTGTAAAAACTGATTTTATTTATTTATTTTTTAAATCCTGAAATTGATTTGGAAACCCATCTTCCTAGCAAAAGGCCTAACCCTAAAAGACTCAAGACTCTAACTCGTGACCTCTCCCTTTTCCAAAAGAATGTACCCATGCCTTACCAAATGAGCTATCTTTAAAGCTTAAAACTAAAATAAAATTTATATACCCAAAATAGCCCTTGTTTTTTTTATAATTATTTACTACAAAGTTTGCATAAGTAACTTTTTTTCAAATGTAAAATGAAATATTATTAAATCTTAATTAATAAGATTGACAATGAAAATAATTTAATTTTTAACATTAGTCATTTTCTGACATAAAATATTTGCTCAACTTATATTGAAAGTGTAGCCACTTCGCTTTTCCGCACATGCAACAAAACATTAATTAAAAAATGAAAGAAGAGTCATGGTTACTTATGGCAAACAATATTCAACATGCGGCAGAGTAATAAATGATGCTGCTGCTGCACTGTGGGTCATTGGATCTCAACCTGTTTGAGATCCAACAACCCACAGTGCAGCCGCCACAGCATTTATTACTTTGCTGCATGTAAAATATTTTTTGCCGTTACTTATATTGAAAGTGTAACCACCCCCGCCTTCTCCATGTTAGGATTATTAATCCTCCCTTGTACAAATTTGGTCATATGTCTAAATCAGGAGTCATGTCTAAATCGGGAGTCCATCCAGTCTATTTATAGTCATTAGCACCATTGGTTAAACTTGACCAAATTGGGGCACATGTTTCAGTTAACCAAAGTGTGGGGAACACTAATTGAGGCTCACTGCAACTTATTGCACTTGATTGCATAAGTTTAGGAGTCTCCTAGATCAATCCCTACAATTTATGAAGCAACTGGGAGTGCCGAAACCAACCAAGGTCAGTTAACTTCAGTTGATGACTAGTCAAGCCAAGTTAGGAGTCAGTTACATTCAGTTCTAGCTCTCTACATTCAGTTAAATAATGGTTTAATTAATTGCACACATGTGGGGCGTTTTTTTCACCTACCACAGTCAATTAACCATTATTTAATACTAAATGTAACCGTTGGTTGTGTTTTAGAACTCCGGTTATGATTTAGACAAGGACAGTTAACTACTGGGTCCTTAACTTTAGTTGATGACTAGTCAAGACAAGTTAGGAGTCAGTTACATTCAGTTAAATAATGGTTTAATTAATTGCACACACGTGGGGCG
>LPNX011135266.1:79072-148598 GCA_001517045.1 Pseudotsuga menziesii | reverse complement strand
TTTTGCACTGTTTCATTCTTCAATTGCTGAGTAAATTGTGAGATCTTCTTTGTGAGTTTTGTTTTTGTCTACAGATCTATATGCTCAAATTTACACTCCACACATGCAATCAATAATAAAAAAAAGAAAGAAGAGTCATGGTTCCATTGCCCAATGCTTATTGGAAGATTGAAGTGATATTGCTCACGTCACGCATGACCTCATGGTCCGAATCCTGAGCATCCAGTGCCAAAACCCTTGACGGGTTATTTTCGATGTAACCTTTTTTTTTGGAGTAAGCTATCTACCCGACCATTTGCATCGGGCCCCCTTGACTCCGTCGGGTGATAGCTTACTCCGTTACCTTTCAGTGAGACCAAAAACAACCAATTCCATAAATTTAACCATGGAAATTCTTGTTTTTTACGTGCAACTTCCTTGTAACCATTAATCAACTTCTTTGTTTGTTTTATGGAACCCGATCCAGGTTTAAACCTTGGATTCTTTATCCTTCATGATAAGGGAGGTTACTAGCATACACATAGAACATTGGCATTATCAAATCCATAACAATTGAATTTCAAATTAAGTTTTTAGAACACAATTTCAGATTAGGCTTAGATCGGTTCAGTCTATAAATTTAATTTGATTTGGTAAATTAATATTTTTCATTATTACATTATAAGTGAGTGTAATAATAGTTTGTTGTAGAATTGATCTGCAATAAAAATGCAAGAAAAGAAGCAGAATATGTTGTTCTTGGTCTCACTGTCACTAAAAGAAAGATAATGAAGTCATCTATCACCTCATGGAGTCAAGTGGGCCCCGGTGCAAATGGTCGATTAGATAGCTTATTCTTTTTTTTTTTTTTTTAACGAGTTGTCTAAATAGAGAACGATTTTTTCCTCATTTTTATCAGTGTATTTGGTAATGAATTTTCACGGAATTTTTAAAATATTCAAAGACATTATTAAATTTTAAGGAGGGTAAGAGTTTGGAGTTTTTTTATTAAGTATTTTTATTTCTATGCTTAAAATCCTCTTGTAGATTAAATTCACAGGATTTGAAAATCAAAATAACTAGGGCTCCTTTCTTTTTAAAGATTGGTATTTCCCTTTTCCAAAGGGTATTTTCCAACATCCATGAAGGGTATTTTTTCAACAACATTTCTGTGACGGGTTTGAAACTTTGAACCCTTTGGAAGGGAAGGGCTACAACGGGTTGAAATTTAATCGAATGCAAAACAATCCAGGTCAACACTGATACGATGGAGATACACAGCGCCGCCGGAGGAAATGCTCATTATATATATAGTGAGAGAGGGGAATGGTATATTATATACATCGAGGGAGAGAGTGGGTAGGATATATACCAATCGAATTGGTTAAACACATATCCCATCCTGCCGAACTCTGTCATATGCCATAACTTGAGTCTGAAATTTTTATTTCAATGGCGGCCATTGCAGCAACATCGGAAGAAACCCTAACGTGTGAACAAACGAGAGAATTGCTGGATATGCAACCCCATCCTCAAGGAGGGTTTTTCAAGGAGACATTGAGAGACACCTCCGTGGCCCTATCTAAATCTATTCTTCCGAACCAGTGTAATTCGTTAATCCCACTCCATTACCCTTTTTATGTTTCATTACTTTCTATATATTTTGCAGAGTTTATCATTACCCTTTTCATGTTTCATTACTTTCTATATATTTTGCAGAGTTTATGTATATCTTTGCTTCGTATAATATAATATATTTGCAGTTTTGTGGGATTTGGGGGTTTCGGGTTTGCGCAATTACTGTTTTAGAGCCATGGTTTGATGATGATATGGTATTGCTACCGGTAATAATATTTACATTACATGACATCAGGGGCTAACATGAACATGGATCTGGTTGTGTTTAGACAAAGTAGATAGGCCCATAAGCACTGCCATTTTATTTTTGCTACCATCTGGAAGCGTGTCCCATTTGCATCGAAATCCCTGCGCTCAAACGTGGCATTTCCACTTGGGAGAGCCTCTCACGGTTAGTAAATTTGAATCGTTTTTAATAAATTCATCTTAAAAGTCTATCAATACCAAGAACTTAGATCTATCAAGATCAAGAACTTATTTATATTTCTATCAAGATCAAGATCAACTGCATATACTGGTGCATAGGTTTATTTAAATTTGTTATTGTCACAATCATTGTAGGATATTATATTATACTCTGTGGAGTACTGTCAGGTATATTTATGATGAGTCCTGCGTTGTTAAATGTCAGGTCTTTGAGCTTGACCCTAATGGGGTAATGAAGCAGACTGTGCTGGGTCCTGATCTGAGAGCAGGTCAAACATTGCAGTACACAACGCCACCATTTGTTTGGTTTGGCTCATACCCTACTAATGATATTGAGAGCTTTTCCCATGATGGTACCCTGCTGGTTAAAGCCCCGCCAAGAGATTCCGAGATGCACTATTCATTAGTTGGTTGCACATGTGCACCTGCTTTTCAATTCGAGGACTTTGAAATAGCTAAGAGATCAGAACTTTCGTCTATATATTCGGCATCCAAACCCTTCATTGAGTACCTAACACATGCCGAATGAAGATCCCTGTGCGAGGTTAGTTATGGTAGGCTAATTCTAGAATTTCACCTATCTTAACATGCGGTTTCAGAGGAAACAATGCATCATCTGGCAATAATCAGTGGTTTGATGTAGTTTTTTTTTTATGATTTCTTCACTTAGAATAGAGACTCCATGCCTGAGTATGTGAACTTGACTAGAGAGTGCATGGCACAGCTTGCTAACTCGACCGCTCAACTCGAAGCATATGAAATGTTTGGATGAACTGGTAGTCTGGTATGCCTTCAATTGATTTTCATCAGATGGTAAGCTTCTATTACTGTAAAAGTGCTTTAAACTGCAACTAGCATTTCTATAAACTAGACAGTTACCTGTTTTAAATTTTTAAATCCGTAACGCCTTTCTCAGGGTTACTATTGTTTGGGTGTCTGAAGCTTCAAGTGCATATGCACCTATTGGCAATGCCTGTTTATGTTTATTTAAGGTATTATTGTGTGTATTTCTGAATTCTTCTTGCAATTCTTGTAAATCAGGGCTTCTTGACGGTTTAAAGTTTGATTCGCACGTCTCATTCCTAATGTAATTTATGTAGCTCATTATAGCTTTAACTATGCATTCAATTGACGTTTGAATTTTGACGTATGAATGACTGGATTCAATCATGACTATCAATGACGTATAATCTAATCAAGATATCACCACATGTGCCTGGTTAATAATCTCCAATCTAATACTTTTAGAAACATGGTCATTTATGTGCCTACATTGTAGAAAGCAAGCGTCTCGTTGGTTAAGTTTCTGCATAATAATTTTGACAATGGTTTCTTGTTTCCTGTCATTTTTGTCTTCAAAACTCAAACTGTTTTAGAACTATATGCTACCTTTTTATCAAGTGTTTCTCAAGTTTCGGGGACGTGGAAGTATGGAAATGCAAATGCAGAAACCACATATCCAGAAATACCCATAATTTATATCATTGAAGTTTAAATATATTATAATTTAGGATTTTAATGATTAAAATTGTTGCTGCCAGAATGACTCACATATCTAGAAATAAAAGAAATCGCAGATAAAAGAGATCCGAGGGTTTACAGGCTGCCGCATGGTTCGTTCTAGACCGCGGGATAAGAGGAAACTCCCGCATGCTTAGGTTTTGAGGAAACGACCCCATCACCGGTTCCAATTTTGGGCAGGAGAGGGAAATGACCCCAAATTTGTTTCCTGGTTTCGGAAACGCGTCGGGACAAGGAAACTCGTTTGGGGTCGTACTTGTGTAACACTGCTTTTTTGTTATTTGTTTCCTTGAATGATTCTTCAATTTGATTTGTTTGCGTTAGACTCGGTGATGGATCAGTAATGAATGGAAAGCATAGCAGTTGAAGACTTTTTTCAGACAAAAAAACATTTTTTGATATTTTATTGAATCAAAGGTGATTGGATATATCATCAAATAATATCAGATCCAAACATGTGGCATCTAACCACTATCTAAAAATACATCAACAGCTTTTACAAAGTAGAAGGTGCTTTCTCTGAACCAGCTACTGTCAATACCTGGGCATTATGTACCAGAAATGTTCCTCTCATAATACTCACTGTAAAACTATCAGCCAAATATGTCCCTAAAGAAGATAATAAGAGCCTAGAGGCATTATCCAAGTCAGGGCTTAGGTCCTCTCAAATAGTCAATAGGAATGACTAATCAGCTTACTCCAAACATGCTCACAAAGGAGCCAAAACTCAAAGACCAGCAGGCCTTAGGCAGATCAGAGCAATGCCCTCAAAAAAGCTGATGTTCAACTTCCCCAAATAGCTCACCTTCACATATTTCAGTAAAGGTAAGATGGCCCGAAGCCATATGAAGCCCTTCCTTGGATAATGTATCTGCCCTCATATTATATTCCCTATAGACATGGCTGAAATCCACGAATGTGAACGAAGATATAAGCTTTTTGGTGTCGTCACACCAAGCCTCCAGGTTCACAATGGCAAGAGTGGATTTTTCCTTTGCCCAATTTATAATCACAGAGGAATCACCAAAGACATGTAGATATGGTAATCCAATATCTTTGGCAATGTACAATAATGCCCAGTGCGCCAATAGCTTAGCTCTTGTATTAGTGCTGTGTCCACAGCCTAATTTAATAGAGAGATAACGCTGTTCATTAATCCAGATACATACACCTGCACCTCCAGTTGAATCTGCCGCAGCTCCATCAAAGAATGCCATAGGAAATAGTTTAATTGGAGGATCTCCAATATTCCTGACTTTAAACCTTTTTATTTGAGGCACTTGATGAGTTGAAACCTTTACCATAATCCCATGACAGAGTCTGGTAATATTAGGCTCTTTATTCTAAAAAATATGATTGTTTCTGGTCTTCCAAAGATTTCAAATGAAAACCTTTGAAGAATTACTTTACAGATCAATTTAACAATTTAAACATGTGCCAGTACTTTTAATTCCTTTTGGAGGTTCTATTGTTGTTATATAAACTAGCTAAAAAGGTGTCAGATATACATATTGTGAGATATAAATGTAGTCATATAATTTAAGATATATTTCATGTCTAAATTTAATGTTGAACGCATAGATATCATAAATCATCATAAATTGTAATACACATTTTTTGAATAGAATTATCTCAAGCAGACATGAAAACCCATAACAAAAAGTACTCATCAATCAAATGCCTACACCTTGTATTATTATGCCATTTCTTGAATGCAACTTTGTATTGATATTGAGTTGGTCCTTTGTTAAATTTGAACAATTGTCATATAGTTGATCTTTGTGTTGCATGGGTATTTATACTGGGGTTGGGTACACAAACTTGTTTGGGTATTTGGGTGCTTCGATTTTAGTTAGTGTATTTAGCTATATTTAAATCCAACCTCATGTATTGGGTATTTCATATATGAAAATATGGTACTTGCATGGATTTTGGTATGTCGTACCGTTTGTTTGGGTACACAGGTGGTACGGTCGTTGGGCAATTTACCTTAGCTCGTTGATCGGGGGGTCAATATGCAATGTTTGTAGTTTAAAATTTAAAAAATAAAAAATTAAAACACTGAAACACATGTTATGTGGGCCGTTGCCACTTACCTAAACCTGTGCAGCACTCCATTTCTCACTGCTAGTGCTCCCTGCTCACCACACCAGCGACGGATTGACAAAGGACCTTAGTGATGCTAATGACATTGATCTTAGGATGTTGATGACATGGCTTGAGGAAGCCAAATCAGATATCTTGTTCATTGTTCAATGTTTACTGTTTTGAACTTTCTTTTTCATGTTTAGAAAAACCATTTAGCAAATTTTGAATATAGTATGACAACGTAGTTTGAATTCATAGTATCATGGATATATAATATTTTATGTTATTAATTATATTAATATAACTTCACTCTTCCAGTCTTCCCCTTGATATCTACTATAAATCTATATCATATTATTTATCAAAATTATTATTTTATATTTCAAATTCAAATTTTCAATATATATGTTCATATAAAAATCTATATGTGATTATGATATATATATATATATAATTTTCAACATACACAAATATACTGTTTCAAAAATTGATATCCCCGTCTCCGTCCCTATACACCATTACCTGTCCTAGTACCCATGTCTCCTTACAACTTGGTTGATCTAAATTTTTAGCTGAGTGTCCAACTTTTCTATATGTCATTGTAGTGTTAATTTTAAAATTGTATACAAAATTTGGAAAAGGGAAATCCAGATAGGCTATATTTTTATCATAGGATAATTCTTGGGAGGCTAGTTCAACTTTAGGACAATTTTTTTATTATAAATGTGTTTCTTTTGTTTTCCACGAAAAATAATATATTCGATATTTCGATAGAGAAATCAGAATATACATTTAAAGATGCCTTTCCTGAAATATCCTATCAAATCAACAGCAGCAGGGTACAAAGCCTGGTCTTGCTATCCAGTACACAAAAAACAAAACAGGACTCCTGTCCATTGGTTGCCACTTCTCTTCAATTTCTGCTTATTCTTCAGTTCTTACCGTACCTGAAATATCCTTGTAATTCATCAACACGGTACAAAGCCAGGCCTTGCTATGTACAAAAATATTACCTAGAAAACAGCAAAAGAAAACGTCTGCCCATTGATCTCAACTTCTTTTCACAGGATGAATCATATTAACATATTATCCTTCTGAATTCCCAAGGCTAGTCATCAAGGCACGTGATATGACTGGGAGATAACCCTCCTCCTTTACATTTTTAGTTATTTCCGGCGTCTGTATTTGTAACAGGGCTTCTTTGGAAAGCATATCAGCACTATTGTTCAGTACTTTATAGACACGATGAAAGCATACAGATTCCATTCGATCTTGTCTCTGTTATTCTATCCATAATTGGAACCAGTAAAATGTTTTCCTGATTGTAATATCCTTTATCCTATTCTATAATGAGTGAGTCACCAAGGATCTGCAAACTGGATATTCCTCTTTTCTTTGCAATTTTTTTTTTTAAAGCAATATCCACAATGCAATGGAGTTCTACTCTAATATTTGTCTATAATATTTGTCTATTCTCCAATACCTGATTTGAATGGGATGTAATGGTTTTCACTAAAATATAGTATTCCTCGTGCTGCATAGATGCTGGAGTTCCCTGACACTAATCTAACGCCATGACATCGATTTATCCATATCAGGGTGTTTTCATAATTATGGGGGTCTTCACCTTTTTAGGCCCTCCGTTCCCTCCATATGCAAAACTGATTTAATTATTTGCCTATACAGGTGGGATCATCTTATTCTGAAATGTCATGTCATTTCTTGCCAACCACAAAGCCCATGCAACTGTACAGGGCAAGGATTTATGTTCTGCAACTTCTTTGTCCCAATACCAATTTTTTGAAACAATCAGAGACAACCTTCCCTTTCCACTTTCCTTTTCCAGCTGTTAGTTTACTAGCTTCATTCTACACTTACTTGAATAAGGACATTGAACTTACTTGAATAAGGACAGTGAACTAGTAGATGATCAAGATTCCTCATCTTGTTTGCAAAGTATACATCTACCTGGTGTTAGTTTTATCTGTGGCTTGGACTGTGTTTTAGCTATGGCACCTTTCTTCTTCCAACAAAGTAGACAGCAGCTGCTTACAACAATTCCATACAACCATCCTTCAGCAGTTCTTTACAACAGTAATGACGGTGCATGAGGCATTTATGGAGGAGAGAGAAATAGGGGGTGCATGCATGCACCATTCTCAGATTTTAGTTTGGAAAATTTCCAAGAATAAATGAGGCAAAATTTTTAGAAAAAATAGATGTATACTTACACTTTCCTCTAATGAGCACACCTTCTTAGGAATAGTTCTCTCATGTAGGTTGTAGCTTTGATTGTAATGCCAGGAATAGATTTAGGGTTTAGGTTTATTTCACTTAAGGCATTGTTGTGAGGTGTCCACAATTATTGTACCTTTTAGTGGTCTAAGCAATATCTAAAAAGTTGCAATTTTGCCCCCTTTCTTAGAACTGAAATATTAAATTAGATTTATATACTCATTTGCGAGATAAGTGTGCAGGCACATTTGTGTGAAATTTAGAGCTATTTTGGTTTTGGCTAAAAGTTGGTCTAACCAAGGCCAAAATAGTTGCACCGTTGTCCACTTTACTGTATATGAAGTTTGGAAGTAGATTTGGATACCCATGGAGAGATAAATGTACATACAGATTTGTGAGGGATTTGAACTACTTTGGTCCTCCATCAAGGTGTAACCAAGGTTCAAAAAGATGCACGTTTTTGCACTTTTCCGGAATGGAAATTTGAAGGTAGATTTGGATACCCACTTCGAAGATGAGCATTAACCCATTTTTTTGCTGGATTTCGAGCTATTTTGGTACTTAGCCAAAGGTTGATTAAACCAAGTCTTAAAAAGTTGCACTTTTGCCTACTTTCTCGGAATTGAAATTTGAAATTAGATTTAGATAACCATCTAAGAGAAAAGTTTGCACTTACTTTCTTGGAATTGAAATTTTATAGTAGATTTAGATACCCATTGAGAGATGAAACACTTTTGTCCACTTTATCATAATTGAAATTTGATAGTAGATTTAGATACCCATTTGAGATATAAATGTGCATGCACATTTATTTGGGAGTCTGAACTATTTTGGCATTCTGTCAAGGTTGGTATAACCAAGGTCTAAAAAGTTGCACTTTTGCCCACTTTTTGGGAATTGAAATTCAAACCCTTGGTGGAGATAGAGGTGTTTACCTACATTTTTTATGGGGTTTTGAGCTATTTTGGCTCTCAATCAAGGTTGGTCAGACTTGGCCCTAAAAAGTTACCCTTTTTCCTACTTTCTCATAATTGAAATTTGAAAGTAGATTTAGAGACCCATTTTAGAGATATGTGTACACATATATTTGTGTTAGATTGGAGCTATTTTTGCCATTGCTAAAGGTTTGGTCTAACGAAGGCCTAAGAAGTTGCATTTATGCCCACTTTCTTAGAATTGAAATTTTAAAATAGATTTAATTACCCATTTGAGACATAAGCACACAGACATTTATGGGATTTTGAGTTATTTTAGACCTCGATAAAGGTTGGTCAAACCTAGGCCTAGAAAGTTGCACTTTTGCCAACTTCTTGTAATTGAAATTTGAAAGTAGATTTGGATACCCATTTGAGAGATAATTGTGCTCACACATTTGAGTGAATTATTTTGGCCCTTCGTCAAGGTTTGTTTAACCAAAGCCTAAAACATTGCACTTTTGCCCACTTTTCACTAATTAAAAGATGAAAGTAGATTTAGATATCCATTTAAGAGATGAGCATGCCCATACATTTCTTATGATTTTGAGCTTGCTCTAACCAAAATCTAAAAAGTTGCACTTTTTCCCACTTCTCCAGATAAAAAAATTGAAAGTAGATTTGCACACCTGTTTGAAAGTAGATTTGTGTGGGACTTTGAGCTATTTTGACCTCCATCAAGGTTGAACTAACCAAGACCCCAAAAGTAGCACTTTTTCCCACTTTACCTGAATTGAAATTTGAAGGTACATTTGGATACCCATTTCGGATATAATCACTCAACAAAAGCTTTGCATGATTCAGAACTATTTTGGCACTTAGTCAAGAAGCATCAAACCAAGCACTAAATGTTATACTTTTGCCCACTGTACCATAAGTGAAATTTGAAAGTAGATTTGGATACCCATTTGATAAATAACCATGCACAAACATTTATGTGGGATTGCAAGCAATTTTGGCCCTCCGTATGGGTTAGTCTAACCAAGGCCTAAAAACTTGCACTTTTGTCAACTTTCTCGGATTTGAAAATTGAAGGTAAATTTGGATGCCCATTTAGAAGAGAAGTGTTTAGCCACATTTTTTGCAAGAATCTGAGTTGTTTTGACTGTTAGCCAAGGTTGGTCAAGCCAAATATTAAAAAGTTGCACTTTTGCCTACTTCCTTGAAATTGAAATTTGAAAGTAGATTTAGATACCAATTTTAGAGATGAGCATGCATGCACATTTGTGTGGGATTCCAAGTTCTTTTTGCGCTCATTAAAAGTTGGTCTGACCAAGGCTTAAAAAGTTGCACTTTTACCCACTTTCCAGAAATTGAAATTTGAAGATAGATTTTGATACCCATTTGAGAGATAATCATGCATGCTCATTGTTGGATTACTGACTATTTTGGCCCTCTGTCAAGGCTTTGCTCTAACCATGGCTAAAAAAATTGCATTTTTCTCACTTTCTTGAAATTGAAAATTTGGTATATTTGGATACCCATTTTAGAGATGAGCATTCACCCACATTTTTTGTGAGATTTCAAGTCATTTTGACTCTTAGTCAAGGTTTGTCAAACCATGTCTTAAAACGTTGCTCTTTTGCATACTTTCTTGAAATTGAAATTTGAAATTAAATTAAGATAACCATTTGAGAGATATGCGTTCATGGACATTTGTGTAGGATTCCAAGCTATTTACATCCTCATTGAAAGGTTTGACTAACCAAGGCTTAAAAGGTTTGCAATTTCACTCACCTTCTCGAGATAGCTATTTAAGAGATAAAAGTTCATCCACATTTATGTGGGATTCTGAGTTATTTTGGTCTTTTGTGAAGGCTGGTCTAACCAAAGCTTAAGAATGTGTGAACACGCGCTAAAAAGTTGCACTTTTTGCATATTCATAAGAACTGGAATTTGAAAGTAGATTGAGTTTCCCATTTGAGAGATGAGCGTGCATGCACACTTATATAAGATTTTGAGTTAGTTTCGTTATTGTTAAAGGTTTATTTAGCCAAGGCATAAATATTTGCACCTTATTTTATTTTCTCATAATTCAAATTTTAATGTAGATTTAGATACCCACTTGAGAGAGAAACATGCATGCGCATTTGTGTGGGATTTTGAGCTATTTTGGTCCTTGGTAAAGGTCGTTCTCACAAATGTATAAAAGGTTTCACTTTTGCCCACTTTATGACTATCGAATGTTGGAAGTAGATTTAGATATCCATTTGGGAGATAATTGTACACGCACATTTGTGTGGGTTTTCAAGTTATTTTGACCATTTGTCAAGATTGGTTAACTAAGGCCTAAAAAGTTGCATTTTTGCCTACTTTCCCTAAATTATAGTTTGAAGGTAGATTTAGATATTCATTTTGGAGATATGTGTTTTTCGACATTTTTGGTGGGTTTCTAAGCTATTTTGGCCTTCAGTCAAGGTTGGTCTAACCAAGGCTTAAAAAGTTGCACTTTTACCCACTTTCCCATAATCAAAATTTGAAAGTGGATTTGGATACTCATTTGAGATATAATAGTGCACCTACATTTGTGCAAGATTCAGAGTTAATTTCGCTGTCCATTAAGGTTGGTCTAACCAAGGCCTAAAAAGTTGCAATTTTTCCCACTTCCCTAGAATTGAAATTTGAAGGTTGTTTTGATACCCATTTCGGATATAAACATTCACCTACATTTTTTGTAGGATGTTGAGTTATTTTGGTCATTTGTCAAGGTTGGTCAAACCAAGTACTAAAAAGTTGTAGTTTTGCCTACTTTTTAAGAACAAAATTCGAAAGTAGGTTTACATACCCATTTGAGGGATAAGTGTGCAAGCACATTTGTATGCTATTTCGAGTTATTTTCAACCTCGCTAAAGGTTGATTTAAACAATGCCTAAAAAGTTTCATTTTTTCCCACTTTCACAGAACTAACTTTTAAAGTAGATTTGGATACACATTTAAGAGATAAATGTGCATGCACATTTTAGTAGGCTTTCGAGCCAATATTTCCTTTATCTAAAGGTTGGTCTAAACAAGGCCTAAAAAGTTGCACTTTTTCCACATACCTAAAATTGAAATTTGATAGTAGATGTGGGTACCCATTTGAGAAATAACTGTGCACATTTGTTTGAGAATATGAACTATTTAGGACCTCTGTCAAGCTTGGTCCAATCAAGGCCTAAAAAATTCCACTTTTGCTTCCTATTCCTCTAGGGTCAAAGAGAACCCCCCACACTTGCCAACCCTATTTGTAACTCTTCATTATTACACTATCACAAAAGAATTAATTTATTTTTACTTTTTACGTATTATTTTTATTATCAAGAACTCCTATTTTATTTATTACGTGAGAAAACGTGAACATGACATTCTCCCCTCTTTGAATTGATGATGTTCTCATTGGCCTTGATTTCATTTGCACAAAAAAATCAATACGATACATGTTTTTAAATTCAAATATGTTGTAAAATATTCAAACCTCTTATCTTTTTCTCATATGTTAAAACATTATGAAAGTTGATAGATCAATAAACATAAAAAAATTAATATATGATCTAACAAAATTTAATAATAACATTATTTTAACAAGTTATATTCGAGAAATAAATATTGAATCATATTATTCACTATATGTTTTCAGTATGTAACAAGTTGAATGTCTCCAACTTTTAAATTAAAAGAGATTTCTTCAATATAATTTCTCTTTATAAATTTTGTAAGTTATATACCTTAGAAACATTATTGCGTCGAGAGGCGCTTTACAGTCCAGTATGGGGGAGATCTTGTCACGTAACGTTACGTAACGTTCCTCATGTAAATGTCGGCTATAACTTTTTACTTCTATTTACTTATGATTTCGGATTATGAGAGAGATGTTGCAACGTTATGTAACGTTCCTCATGTAAATGTCGGCTAAAAATATTTACTTTTATTTATTTATGATGTAGATTTTGTCGGCTTTTAATTAAAAATTAATAATTTTTTTGGCTCATTAAAAAAAAAAAAACTACGTGTGTTTTGAAACAACTACTATATAAACACCAATAGATAATAAAAAAATACATAAGAATTTATCAATAGAAGGAATATCTGCCGCAAAGAGAAGATTTGCCCCAAACAGAAGACTGCCGCAAAGAAAAGAGCCGAGAGGGATCCAATTTTTTAATATACCTAAACTTTTTAACTATGAAATCAAGGCATTGGCTTAGTCATATATATATATATATATATATATATATATATATATATATATATATATATAATCAATTCTCTTTATTCTACCATATTATATTTAATTATACTAATTTATAACTATTTATTTAATTTAATTTTTTTTAACAGAAACTATAAAAGGGTTTATATAAAAACAAGCTGTGCACAGCCACAGCCATTCATTACAGAGGTGGCATTATAGAGTGTTTATGCAGAGCAAAAACGCTGCACAGAGGGCCTGATCAAGGGGTTTGCCAGAAAATTTCACATAGAGTTTGTTCAAAACATATAATACCGCGAGTAGTGTATACCCTTACATACTGATTACAGATAAAAAGACAAAAAAACATTCAGCCATAACTAAAAGGAGCAGATTAAGGATTGCCTCTAATATTTCTTGGTTGAACTACGGATTCCTCCTCCATTGGATGCACAGCATCAACTGTGGCTCCATTCACTCTGCTGCTCTGATTCATGGTTATGAAGCATTGGAGGTCTTCTTGTATCTTGTCGACTTTACCCATGATTTCTCGAAGGTTGCTTTCATTATCATCTATGCGGGCATCATGATTACTAATCTGAAGAGAAGTGTAGCTCACTGTTTCTCCCATACTTTTCACTCCCGAGCCATTTCTTTGTTATCCATGACATTGATTGCAAGCATTTCATACAGTCTCCTCAGGTTCTTTTTAATGTCCATAATTCCTGCACTTTCGCCAGCTTGTGCCATTCTGCTTGCCTCTGTCAAAATGTTGATTCGGGTGAATTGATTCTGTATGGCACGAACAGAACTGACAGGGGCACAAGCTTGATTCGTAGCTGGAAAATTACTAAAACAAAATCTGAGCACGAGGAGTTCCTGATGCAACGAGAAATCGCCTTGACTTCCACACACCAATGTGCCCGTTGCGTCTTCCTGCCACCCCGTGCAGCGACAGCCTATAACCAAGCTTCTTCCCCAATTACCAGAAAGTAAATGATTACCTGAACCAAGAGTGACGGTCCGCGCCACTGAGAGAGAGCTACACGAACAGGAGGAAAAGGCTGCAAGAGCAAGCCTTTCCTTCACCACGGAACGAGTGAGAGGGAGTGCCTGCCACGGGAGGCCTTGCAACTGCCCTTCGCCAATGCCTGAGACAACCTTCAGCAGAATTCGCAGAGCTTCATGTAAACCAGGGCGTAGAATTGAAATGGAATGGAAAGACATATCACTGTTGGGAGAAGCTATGGTGTAAATCTTGAGGAGACGTTGAGCATGCGAGGTGGTATTACATTTAACCCTCGGTCGGATGGCTTTTAATTCTGCAGCGTCCGAGAGTTGGAGGAGGCAGTAAGGGGGCCACGCGGCGAGGGGAAGAGGAGAGGTAGGACTGTTAAGTAAATGAGGGGAGCCGACGGTGACCATCACGAGGTGGAGTCCAGCTGCCAGGTGACGGTGGATGACGGAGAGCGTGGAGAGGGGAGGGGTAAAGAGCGGGAGAAGGATAAAGGAGAAGGGGAAAAAGGGATAAGGGAGAAGTAAAAAGATGGGGGGGAATGAAAGTGAAGGGAGGGCGGAAAGGAGGGGGGCCAAAAAGGCAAAAGAAGAGATGAAGAAAGGAAGAATAGATTATAAGGTTGAGCCACGTACAATGATCATACAAGGGATACTTCCATATCATGTGATATAGTTGATGATGAAGGGATGTCCGACTCCTCATTACGGAACAAATTTGAGGATGGGAGGATTCCCATTTTGCCTGTAGTGGCCTTGTGGGAGAGAGGCCCCCATATTGGCCATATTGTCCGCTGCAGAGTTATTGATTCGAAGTATGTGTAGTGGTTCATAGGAATTGAGCATAAGAAGCTTTGCTTTATTGAACAGGCGGCGGCAATTGACAACTCCCGAGGGGTATCCATTGATCAATTTAGAGATGACATGTTTTGAATCCCCGAATATCAGAACCTTTCGATAATTTTTAGCCTGAAGGAGCTGCAGGCCTTGGAGGAGTGCCAACCACTCTGTTTCATTGTTAGTTATGTTCCCTAATCCCCAAGCGAAAGTTTGTTCTATATGTCCTCCGGGATCCAGTAGGATCCCCCCCGCTCCTGCCACCCCTGGGTTGCCTTTCAAGGCGCCATCGAAGAAGAAGGCGAAAGAGTTCTTCTCCCTGAGCCAATTTTTGAATTCTTTGCTGGATAAGCGTATCTCCCATGGGGAGGATCTCCAAGCTGAGGTAGTGCTGTTGATGATGTTTTTGTAATGAAGGGGGCTCCTCTCTTTTAGGAAGTTTCTGCACCAAGTAGAATAAGGTTTTGGAATGGACTCCTGAACGAGGAAACTGATATTATTCGAAGCAAACTTTTCAGCTATCATTCTTATAGTTTTAGCAGCTATTCGAGCTGGGACAGCTTTTTGTTCTTTGAAGATAGCATTATTCCTAGCGAGCCATACTTGCCAGCAAAGGTTCTTGGGGATAGTGGCCCATAAACAACTCAAGATTGGTTTCTTGCTTAGGGAGCCAGGAAAGAGTTTAGTCCATTCTAAGAGGAGTTGGGCTGCCGAGCCAGGGAGGTTTAAATCCATACCTGGGGGAAGAACAGACCTCCAGACTAGAAGGGAGGTTTTACATTGGAGGAAGAGATCGCTGGTGGTCTCTTCATCTGAATTGCACAGAGTACACCTGGAGGGTCCATTAATGCCTCTTTTCCTTAAATTCTCAGCTGTGAGAAGTTTATTATGCAGAAGGATCCAAATGAAACTGTTTACTTTGGGAATACTGTCAGTATGCCACACCTTCTTCCATATTTTATCTGCCCCTAGTGGTTCCATGGTTATTTTTTCGTATCCTTCTTTAACATTATACTTCCCTGATTTTCCCCATCCGATACAGTCCTTCACTGTGACTTGCGTTGGGGACAGTCCATGTAGGGAGGAGAGAAGAGAGTCTGCTGCATTAGCCAAATGGGCTGGAGGAGATAGCTCCTTCCAGCAAATCCAGTGCCCTTTTGTGTCCCATTGAGAAAGATCGTAGAGGGTGGTGATCCCCTGCTCACTCGCCCAATCAGCTAGGAGAGCCTGACCTGGCAACGAGGAACGTGGTGGTTGTCATAGAATATCACTCTTCCAGATGTTGATCCTTTTCCCGTTCCCGGGGATCCAGTAGTATTCTTCGATGATAGTGGTGAGGGAAGCTTTGCATAATTGCCAAAGAGTTGTTCCTTTGCCTTCCCAAGCTCTGTCCAACATTTTTGACCTGGGCCTCTTGATGTATTTTTTCCTAATGACTTCCTTCCACCATTCCTTTCTTCCTGTGACCAGTCTCCATATCATTTTAGCTCCCATGGCTTTGCTCATCTGTTCAGGATCTCTGATGCTTATACCACCATGTCTTTTAGCTTGTTTTACCATGTCCCACTTTACAAGGTGGAATTTTTTTGTCTGGACTTTTCCTCCCTGCCACAAGAATTTTCTGATTTTCTTGCAAATGCTGTTCATGATGATTTTGGGAGCAAGAACCATAGAGCTAGTGTAAATGGGGTAGGAGGAGAGGATGGATCAGATTAGGACTGTCTTTCCTGCTAAATTTAACCATTTCGATCCGATGGACTGAGTTTTGGCTTTGATTTTTTGTATAACCGGGGTCCACATTGAAGAGACCAAGAACTTTTTGACGATGGGGATGCCTAAATAGATGAAGTGGGTCCAAGAAGAATTGGCTTTTATTTGCAGAATTTGAGAAATGCGACTGAGAGTTGTTATTGGCCAATTCCACCCAAATATTTGGCATTTGTTCAGATTTACTGAGCTTCCAGAGGATTGGAGAAAAAGTTCAAGAGGACTGAGAAGGTTTCTGGCAATTTGGATGGAAGCTATTCCAAGAAGGATAGTGTCATCAGCAAATAAAGCGTGATTAATAGGAGGAACTCCGCTTCTGAAGGATAGGCCTGGGAGAGATCCTTGAGATTGGAGTTTGATCAATTTTCTGCTAAGGGAGTCGGCGACCAAGATGTAAAGGAAGGGGGATAGCGGGCATCCTTGGCTTACCCCGCGAGAGGCTTTAAAAAACTCTGAAGGTCTTCCATTTATGAGAGGGGCTATCCAGGGAGAGGTTATGCAGGCCTGAACTTGTTTGATGAAAACATTGGGAAACCCAAACTTTTTAAGAACCATGATGATAAAGGCGTGTCTCAGCCTATCAAACGCATTGGCCAGATCCAATTTTATGGCCATTCCGGGTTCACCCCTTTTGGTGTTGGAGTGAATGGCCTCCTGGACCAAGAGGATGTTATCACTTATTTGCCTACCCGAGATGAAACCACCTTGATTTGGAGAAATAAGAGAGGGGATGATTTGCTTGAGTCTTAGAGAGAGCACTTTGGAGAAGATTTTATAAGACGCATTGCATAAGGAAATGGGTCGGAATTTTTTAATGGAAGTGGGGTTGTGCTCTTTTGGGATCAGGGCCAGAAAAGTGGAATTGGTGGCTCCTCCCATATTACCTTTTGCCATCCAGGAGATGAGACGTATCAGGTATTTCTTGACAAGGGACCAAAATGTTCTATAAAAATAGATAGGGAAGCCATCCGGGCCAAGGGTTTTATCCGGGTGAAGGCTCCAAATAGATTTCTTGACTTCGTTTTCCGAAATAGGGGATTCAAGCCTGAGTCTTTCCTCAGGGCTGATGAGGGAGGGAATATCAGAAACCATTTCCTCCATGAGACATTGAGGGACTTGCTCCTCGTCATTATACAGATGTTCAAAAAAAGTCCTTACCTCTGCGTTGATGGCCGCTTGCCCTTGAATGAGAGTGCCATCCTTAGCTTTGAGTTCTCTCATAGTGTTCCATCTTTGCCTGTCTCTGCATTGATTTTGAAAGAACTTTGTGTTCTGATCTCCCCCTTTGAGCCATAGGATGCGTGAGCGGAGCCTCCATCCTTCCTCTTCTTGCCTTAAGATTTCCTACAGGGTTGATTCCAGCTCTATCTCCTTGATGAGGTGCTCCTTGGTGATCATACTTGTTTCCATTTTAGCTTGAAGGGTTTCCATATCCTTGATGATTTTTTCCTTTTGCTGAACTGGCTCTTGAAATTGATTCTTGGCCCACAGTTTGAGAGCTGCCTTGACCCTTTTCAACTTCTGCTCCCATGAGAATGCTGGGGATCCTGGGATGAAGCATCGCCAAGCATTAGTAATGATATCTCTGACTTCTTTGGACTCCAACCAAATCCGATTGTATTTGAAAGGTAGCGGTCCCAGGTTTTCCGCCGGAGGAAAAAAGAGACTTATAGGCTTGTGATCTGAGACAGCAGTGCACAAGATTTTAGTTTCCGGATAAGAATTGATAAGATGAGTGCTGACCAGGAATCGATCCAATCTAGCTGCAATATGGCCTGGGCCTATTCTTTTATTACTCCATGTGAAGATACCATTTTTAGGTTTGATGTCTGTAAGACTCCATTGTGAAATAAGGTCTTCTAGTCTTTCCCCAAATGGGTCTCTTACCTTTGTTCCTCCTCTACGCTCATCTGCTGATATAGTTACATTAAAGTCCCCAGCAATAAAACAAGGAAGAAGCTTTTTGTCTTCGCATTGCTCCTCTAGCGAGTCCCAAAACCTGTCCTTCTGCGCATTCATGGTTGGACCGTACACATTCCCGATCCAGAATTTTTCTTTGCTGTCTTTGTTCTCTAGTTTTATGAGAAGCCAATTTCTATTTTCTATGGCCGTGAGCATTCAATACTGATCAGTGTTCCACCAGCATAGAAGTCCTCCTGAGGCTCCATTTGCATTGGTGGCTAGGCCTGTCCCTTTTGGCCAAATGCTTTTGATTGTTTCTATGCTGTCTTCAGCTGATTTTTTTGTCTCTTGGATGAGAAGGATGGTGGCAGATTCCATTGATTTAAATCTCTTGATAACTTCTAGCTTCTGTGTACCTCCCAATCCTCTACAATTCTAGGAGACTACTTTCATTATTTCCTGAGTTGTTTAAGGGCCTTGTCTTTCTCCTTTTTTTCCTCTTCGGGACTTAGAAGGTATTTGCTTGCTTGCGAAGTTTTGACTAAGAAGTCTAGGTTAGACTGCTTTTCTGCTGCCTTTTCCCTATCTGCCTCCTGCTCTCTAATGGCTTTGTTGGATTTCCTCCCTTTTCTGGCTAGCGGCTCCTGTTCTTCTACCGAAGTATCTGTTATTTCTTCCGAGCTTGCTTTTGCCCTTGATCTCATAACAGATCCTTCAGAGATTGTCATAGGATCTTTTCTTTCCGTGGGACGCCCAGTTGCTTCTTCCTGAACTTCATTTTCCTGGTGCTGCGAAACTGGAATCTGGGGTTCTTTGTCCTTCTACTGAGCCATTTCAGGGATAGCTTCGTGAAGATCTTCTTCTTGTGTTTCCTCCTCCAAGGCCTCGAATCTGTTTCCGGAGGTGCTCTTGGCCACATTGTTTTGCTGCTTTGTAGGCTTGACGGTCTTTTTCCCGCTTGCAATGTTCCAACCCTTGCTTGCAGGGCTGTCTGAGATGGGTTTCTCAGGTTTTTTCGGACATGACTTGGCAAAATGCCCGTATTCATGGCAAATGGTTTATGAGGTCTTTGCAAATGGTTTTAAGACCATGTGCAAGACCTCCTAAACAACCCATGATTTTAGGAGGGCCTTGCACATGGTTCTAAAACCATGTATGGGGAGACGTTGTAATGTTCTTTCCTAACAAAATAAAAAATAATATAAAATTTTATGTGTGTCATAAATAGTATTAAATATTAATAATAAAAATATTATATATCAACCTTAAATAAAAAGATGTGTCTTTTGGTTTGAATCACACAAAAAATGATAGTTGAGTGCAATACTTCTAAGAAGAGGTTTACACCTCCAAAAATTTGATCCCTCTCGGCACTTAATAGAGCCGAGGATTTGGATCTACGCTGGTTAAGTGTACAATTCACACAAATATGATATAAAATCTTACCACAATAAGACTCACTTTATAAGTTTTGTAAATTATATACCGTGGAAATCTTGGTAAATGTACATTTCACACAAATCTAATATTAAAACTTACCATAATAAGACTCACTTCACTAAATGTATTTACTTCATATTACACACCATGTATTAAAAAGCTAATAAATGACTTATGAAATTCCATAAATCGTACCGCTTAAAGAATTTATTGATAATTCTTTGTATATCTTAAATAGAAAAATCTGTATCATAACAACTCTAAAATTTTAAAAAATAATCATACCATAAAATTTAAAAAAAAATAATCATACCATCAATTGCCATGATATGGTATTACCTTTTATCACATTACCATTTAATATAGTATGATTATAATATTTTATTCTATTATCTACCTATATCCATTTGTTTTTAGGTTTAGAGTATAACTACAACTAAATATGCTGGTCATGTTGACTCAACAATCAATAACAACATAATCTTAACGAAATGCATAAAATTATAGATAAAAATGACCAATAATAATTTGTAAGTAATTGACAAACATCCACATAAGAATTGAACATAGAGTACCAAGAGGAAATCCACTCATAAATGACAAATGCATTTAAATTCCAAATGCCATATTGCAAGATCATGCCATCGACCATTACATCATGCAACAAATCATCTGGTACCACAATACTATAGAGATCAACAAGTATGAAATAACCATTTTTATCTCCAATATTTATAATTCATTTCCATATTCTTTTGTAGTCATAATAAGAATGGGCATATACAAGGTATGGTTACAACCTCTCGAGTAGTTGTGCAACTATTGAGATTTTTTCAGCTAAGGATACCCATTGACAAGTCTAGCAAGGTGTGACTCTCCAATAATATAGCTCAACTTGGATTACAAGTTTTAATGGCAATGCTATTTTTGATGGCATCTCAATCATATTGGTATCACTATCATGTCTAGGGTATCACCTCTCATGGTGCATAATCTCATCATAATATTCATAGATTATTATGATTTTTACATAACACTCCATATAATTTTCCCAATATAATCTTCACACAACTCTTAACCCTTCTCCACATTCCAAAGGTGAGAGTTCTCTACTTTCTGTAAGAAAATTATGCATAGAGGATAATAATTGGAGACTAATTGAGATGGGAAATATCTTATAGCTTAAAGAAATCATGCTTTAATTGTTAAAGACACCCTCCACATTTAAAGAAAAGTATTGGATAAATATTGTGGTGTACCTACCAAGTCAAATGTTTCATTTCTTTTTATTGTATTAGGAGTTGTTAAAGAGATAATCATATATATACTATCTCTTATGATCTCAACAATACGTAGCTTCTCAACGAGCATTCATCGATACACTTATTTTTTACTTCCACAAATAATCTTTCTAATGTCTCTTTCTCTTTGTTACTTAGATATTTCTATATACTTCACCGTAAAGATGATTCCTTTTACATATCATGTATTTGTTGCATACATGATATTATGTTTTACTTTACATTAAACATATATTCTCTAATTTTCCATTTATTAAGATTAAGTATATATTGATGCATCCCTTTTTCCCATCATCGCTTTTAATAGGTTATTAATTGCATTACTTGATATCTCTCAACATGATCAAGGTTCACGGTGGAGGGAAATCATGCTAATACAATAAAAACTATAACTATATTTTCCAGATACAAAAATACCATATTGTATCACAACTATACATAATTAAATAGTATATATTATCTTAGCTAACATCACGTAAAACACTAAAATATAGCTTATAAAAATCAGCTATATGATATGAGATCATTACAAATACTTAATAATACTCTTATGTTAAAATGATACAATACAAGTTCTATGCAGGGTTATATTGTAATCGTTTTTCAATTTACCATGTATTAGTAGGTTTTGACTTTAAAATTAAACTATTTCTATAATGTTAAACATTATAAACTTAAATTTATATTTAAAAAAAATTGAATTATTGTTATTTTAATTTGATTGAAGCAAAGATGAAAGATGTTATTTCGTAACTATTGTGCATGTATACTTTCTTTGCATCAAAATTAATGTTGTACTCTATGTGCCTAGACCATTCGACACTTGTCTTCAAGTGTGTGTTCTCCTCTATCTATGCATTTAAAATAATTTAATGGCGTGAGGACTATGCGGTAGCTTGTTGAGCAAGCTCGTACGACATGAAGTTTCCTCGAGCCTTCCTACTCAACTATTCTTAAAGGACACTGAGCTATACATTTCATCGATCACCTTAAAAAAATCATGTTTCCAGATCAATGAATAGGTTGAGTGTAATTATGAAGGTTTAGC
Source organism: Pseudotsuga menziesii (assembly GCA_001517045.1). Classification (NCBI taxonomy): domain Eukaryota; kingdom Viridiplantae; phylum Streptophyta; class Pinopsida; order Pinales; family Pinaceae; genus Pseudotsuga; species Pseudotsuga menziesii. Next base: position 126,260 of record LPNX011135266.1, on the reverse strand, counting down.
TATGTCTATTGGCACTTGGCTAAGTAGGCAGGAAACTCAGATTCCCCGTACACTGCTATTACCTTTTCCTTGGTCTTTGCAAGGGCGTTGGTTAAAGTCCACCTTGTTCATTTCATTTGGCACTTTAGTTAAGTCGAGAAACTTCGAGCACCTCTGCCTTTGCATAGGAGAAGAGAGATGGATATCCCTCTATCGCTATTAGTTGTTCACAACTTCGTTCTTGAGTTCGTTAATGGAGTTAAGAAAAATGTTGCAGTGTTTACAAATATTCTCCAAGGAGTTAATGCAAGAAATTCATGAACTCATTCGGGATCCTATCAGGTAAACCACGAACCCATACCTTCCGTCCTTTGCCTCAAATATGTTCGAGCAAAGAATATTTATAGAACAATTTCTTGATGTGGAAGTTTCTAATGTTTATTGCTTTTGGTTTTGGCTCTCATTTAGCTATTAGCTATAAAGCTAGTCAACCTATTCATAGAGGAGAGAAAAAACAACAGTTTTTGTTCAAGGTATTTTCCCTTGACATTATTATGAATATGATTTGGATGCTAAAGTTGTACTCTCATTAACTCTTAACCTAGGTTGATTTTTTACATGTTACATGGGATGCTTCATTCTTTTGCGTATTTACCCACTCAACTATACAATGGATCCAATATGAAAGGTATGAGCAATTAAATCTTATTTTGGGCCTATCTCCTGTCGTTCATGTTCAACATCCACTGGAACTAGAGGACCTTATGGCCAGTTTGTCCCATATTTACCAAGCAATTACATGACTGTAACTTCTAAGGGTTTGTTTAACGTGTAGAGCCATATGTATTTTGAATTCAACATGCACAATGTTTAAGTAATATTAAACAATGTATGGATTCATTGAAGTGATCGAGGAACTCCGTGCATCATTGAGCTGCTAAAAAATGAATGAAAAGATTGTTGATGATGTTTATATTGTGTACTAGGAGATGCATTGCATATCCAACTATAATAATAAACAATGTATTGATTCGTTGAAGTGTTTGGGGATCTTTGTATATTATTACACTAATAAGGAATGAAACGTTTAAATATAAATGCTTTTTACAAATTTTCATTTTAATATGCGACATATAATATGGTTCCTCCTATATGTGTATATGGTCTCACTTTGATAATTCTAGCACCTATTAACATGGTTTCTACTATATTTTATTGAAAGCAGATTTGACTAGTGATCAATGAATCAAACTCTAATATGTTACAAGAATGCCAACTGCAAATTTGATTAAAAAATATTTCAAGCCTTTATATCCAAACCTGCAAGCAATCGAGCTAGTCTTCAAGAACCTCCAAAGCATCTCGAACAAAAGCCAGGATCCTCGCTTCCATGGCTCCATGGATTTCAAATTGTGAGAACTTACCTCCATTTGCACATCCCTAATATCCATCCACAATAGAAGCTTTGTTTTAGCCATTGATTTCATTGTCATGCTATAACGCCATCTCTATGGCGCTCTTAATTTTCGCATGCATCTTGGATGCATGGTCTAGTACCGTTATTATCTCACGCTTCTCCATTGATATTATGATAAAATTATTTATACCAAAGTGAAATTCAGGAGTTGTGGCATTTTGTTATATTATTGATTCAAAGCTTATAAATGCTAGGCATACCACTATGACTTTAGCATCTCTTTAAATGCATTCTTGAAACTTCTCATGTGATCAACCTACACTTGAATTGTCGTTCTCCCTTTTGAGCAATGTTCTCCATTTGAGCAGAGGTAGGGTTGTGCATACAACTGAATTCGTGTTCTTCCTTTGAAGGGACGTAGGGGTGTACACCTGAATTGGTGTTCTCCCTTTTCAACAATGTTCTCCTTTTGAATAGAGGTATCAGGTAGGGTGTCTTTCCCCCAAAGAGAAGTCTTTTGGCATGTGGTGTAAACATACATTTTCCACCATGTAAAGTTCTTTGCTCCTTTGGATATGCCCCATTCACGTTCGAATTAGTCATCCAAAAAAATCTAAGTCATTTCAATACATGCGACTGCATCACACGAATTTACATGACATTTTCACCTTCGTCATGCTACCATTTTTCCATAGACTAGCGTGGCATGCGTTCGAAGCAGGGACATCGATGGCATGTGTTAGCAAGAGTAAAAATCCAATTACAACGTAATCTTGGCATGTGGCACTCGCATATTGACTTTCCGTGCATGATCATTTCTACTCGATCAGCTCTTAACATTATATGTATAAATACTTTTCGAGAAAATATAAACCGAACTAGTTAGTTAATTATATAATAACAATGCATTTCAAACCTTAAATTTATTTATAATTAATTACTTTGTGATATGTCAAGTTAATTTTTTTGTTACAACATATTTTTCTCTAATTACTAGAGGATCTACTTCTAATTTCAGATGTTATGAAAGCGTTATGAAAAATAGTTAAAATAAGTATTATAGTATTATGGTGTTTGCTTTATTTCGCAGAACATAAACATTTATTTAAAATAAGTATTATAGTATTATGATGTTTGCTTTATTTCGCAGAACATAAACATTTATTTAGAAAAAAACATTCATTTAGCTTTCGTTTAGTTTTGATAAAGTATTTGGACCAAGTTGAATAAGAGGAGGTTTTGTAATAACTTATTCAAAGTGGATGTATAAAAGGTAAATCTATGTTTTTTTTCTTTTTCCATCTCTAAAATTTAATTTACTATCATTAAGCCTTAATTTCTTCATTTAAAGTTGTATGTGAAAACTAGTAATAAAAGTTGAAAACACTATATTCTGTTATCATCATTTTCAACAACTTAAACAATTTCCATTTTGAAACATAAAATGCAATATATGGCATTTCTTATATGCTTGATTTATAAATATTTTATTAATAACTTAATCTATACACTATTTATAATTTATAATAATTTGATAATTTTGATATAAAAATAAATTTGAATTTGAATGGAAAAAAGAATAACAAGTTTTTTCATACAATGAATGTTCAACCCCTTAGTGACTACTATTTGAGATTATAAAAAAATGCTAATTTTAGAAAATTCTCACATGACCATAAAATTGACGAATAACTAAAATCTAACTAGAGCGACACTAGCTGCTAACTCGCTTTCCTAGTTAGGTGCATAAACTAAGAAATAACAAATAATTACAATATTTAAAAATCCTGAAAATGCCAAAACCCCAATTTAATGCATTATATGAAGAAATTTGGCACAAAAAAGTGTCGAAATGAGGTTCGATCAGAATGATTTGATTAGGTCACTGTAGTGCACTCTTCGACATGCAAATTACTATTAAATTTCATCCCAAACGAATAACAAAGTCAAAAGTTATGACCCTCAGAAATCCCTGCATCATTCTCCTCTGGTTGAAAAGAACACAACTCCTACAAGTTACAGTCTTCAAATTGCTGCCACTTAATGAGATCTAAGTTTAGCAAGTCCCCTTCTATAATCCGCAGACTCTCTACTGGTGCTAAGCCTTCTTAATGGACTAGATATCAATTGTATTGGCCTTGCCAAGTATGAAGGGTCTTCTTATCTAACATATGTGCAATCTTTTCATTTTTCTTGCTTGGAATGGCTTGTTATCCACCTTCGCCTCACTGTCATCACCCAAATCGTCCCCATGGAATATATATAAATCAGAAATGTTAAACACAACAGAAATATCAAAACCAACTGGTAAATCGACCTTATAAACATTGCCGCTATTTTTTTTAGAATCTTGTAAAGACATATGTTCTTATACTTCAATTTCTGTTAAGTTCCTCTAGGAAACCACTCTTTTTGTAAATAAACCATCACCAAATTACCTTAATTGAATACCTAAAGTCATCAATGAGCATATTTTATAACCGTTTTCTTCGCGTTACTAGCCTGCAAATTTTGTCTCATTTATTGCTGCAAATGTTAAATATGTTCTGCAAATGCTTCCCCATCATCACTGATTCTATCCCCAAGTGGTAGGGCCACCAAATATAGGAAACCCATAGGATTTCTATCGTAAACAACCTTAAATTGAGATTAACTTGTAGATCTATTCACTGAACTATTGTAGGCAAATTATTCTTGAGGTAAATCCAAATCCTATTGCTTGGGATTTTCTTCAGCAATGCTCCGTAACAGGTTTCCTAGAATCCAATTTACTACCTCGATTTTCCCATTTGTCTGGGGGTGATAGGAATTTGATGGCCTCCTATTTTTGCTTGTTCAGCACCTTATTTCTAGTTCAAAGTTCCATGAGATCAAGTATATTCAACTTTATCTAGTTGTGTTTTGTGCTTGAATATGCCTTTTCAAGGGTCACATTACAAGGTGCTCTAACAAGTGAATTTTTGATATTTTTCATTGTTTCATTTATTATTTTGTTGGGTTTTAATTTATAAAATGAAACTTTAGTTTTTACTTAAAGATTGGTCAATTGACAAGCCTTTATTTTTCACGCAGTGGTCCTTTTTGGTTGTTCAATCCAACGCTTGTCCCGACACTTAAAGAGTATATGTTAACTGAAGCAGAAATTTGGGGGATTTTGTTGCCAGAGATAATGTCTCGTTTGGTTTCAAATCGTTTCCAGGATGCATGTGAAGTTACCCGATGTTGTTTTGTAGCTGTCATTTGCTCAAGAAATCGTTGCCCTCAATCTTCAGTAATGTATGGATTCCAGGAAATCCGAATCCAATCTTTTGGTTTATGTTATGCATTATTGATCGGGATAGGTGTAGATCTGTTGGGATGGGGTCGATCCTTTCTCAATGGTCGACTCATTTTGTGGTTCAAGTATAAATATGACTTTGAAACCCTAAGGGCAAACAGAGAGAGAAGACACTGTAAAACTCTGAATTTTTATTAATTGATCAACAGTTGTATTTACTTTTCTAAAGCTTTAGTTTCAGATTCATAGGTGTTGAAGGCAGGGCCCACCTTCAACTCTGGTTATCTGTGTGTAGCGTTGTTTTTTTTTACTGCTGTAAGTAAAGTTGCACTATATATTTTGATACTGTCTTTTATGGATGTATGCCAATAGTTTTAACAGCTCATGATTTGGGAATGAAATACATGCTTACATTAAGTTAGTTGATGTCATTGAAATGTGTGTGATAAGCTTGATTGCATTACTCAATACCTTTAGATAAAATAGGTACTTCCATCTTTGTCTGTAGGTTCGATTTAGTAGAATAGAGATTTGAAGAGTAGTGAGAGTGGAGAGATATGTTGGATTTAGATTTCCAGAATTGATACTGATTATTGAATGGTTAAATTTCTTGTCCAGAATTCTTTTAGGTCACAGAGTTTACAAGGTTGTGGAGTGTTTCAAAGATTTGTAGCATTTTAAAGAATTTAAAGAACTTGCAGCATTTACTGAATTTACAGAGGTTTTAATAGTATATAGAATTTACAGAGGTTTTAGAAGCTTATAGAGTTTATAGGGTTTTCAGGATAACATTTTAAACTGGTTATATAGAGGATTGGAGTTATGCCTTGCTTATTTCAAAATCTTGAATGAGATTAGAGAAAGGAAGTACAACTCATTAATATTTAGCAGTATTTGTTTTCCTGTTGTTCAAAGATAAATCTCGTAGGATAGACAAATGAGAGTGAAATGTGGTTTTGTTTGAATATTTCCAATGTATTTTTGTGAGCATAGAATGCAAGTAGAGTTGTATCTGTTGATAGCAAAAGGCAAGTTTATTTCTAAGAATTATTTGTGAATGATAGCGTTTGTATGAATTAGGGTTAAGAAGAGCCATTGTGCTTAGTATAAGATTCTTTATGGATGATGAGTGTAGTCTTAGAGGCTGTGTTAAAAAGGTGTAAGACCGTTAGGATTGATAAAAAAGTATTCATTGTGTAGGCAGGTTTGAAAGTAGGGTTTCCTTTAATGAACTATTTACTTGCTTGGTTGCTCGTTCTAAAGAATAGATCAATAATTAACATAGTTTGAGATTGCTGTAGATTTTATTGGATTTGACAAATTTGTGGACTGTAAAACAGTGCTCAGCAAGATGATTCCCTTTCCTTAGGTTAGACTTAACAATTTTTGGTATTGATTATTCAATAGAGTAGTTAGTTCCATAGACTACACTCTGTTTCTTTGTCTGTGAGCAAATCAAAATTACCCTAGGCATGAGCTTGAAACCATTTTGCCCTGCACACATGGTGTAGTGACTCAAATTTTACGTGTCCTGATTGATAATTAAATTGAAGGTAAATTAAGTAGCAATAATTTTACCCAACATAATTGTTGAACTATAATTTAGTCACTATTTTCTTCCATAAAGTCCCTTTTTGGTCCTCAATCAAGGTTGGTCAAACTTGGCCCTAAAAAGTTACATTTTTTCCTACTTTCTTATAATTCAAATTTGAAAGTAGATTTAGAGACCCATTTTAGAGATTAGTTGCAGGCACATTTGTGTGAGATTTATAGCTATTTTGGTTTTGGCTAAAAGTTGTTTTAACCAAGGCCAAAAAATTTGCACTTTTGTCCACTTTACTATATATGAAGTTTGGAAGTAGATTTGGATACCCATTAAGAGATAAATGCACATGCAAATTTGTGAGGGATTTCGAACTACTTTGGCCCTCCATCAAGGTTGGTGTAACCAAGGTTTAAAAATATGCACGTTTGTGCACTTTTTTGGAATTAAAATTTGAAGGTAGATTTGGATACCCACTTCAGAGATGAGCATTAACCCATTTTTTTGCTGGATTTTGAGCTATTTTGGTACTCAACCAAGGTCAATTAACCCAAGTCTTAAAAGTTGCACTTTTTCCTACTTTATCAGAATTGAAATTTGAAATTAGATTTAGATACTCATCTAAGAGATAAGCATGCACTTCCATTCTTGGAATTGAAATTTTAAAGTAGATTTAGATACCCATTGAGAGATAAAACACTTCTGTCCACTTTATCATAATTGAAATTTGATAGTAGATTTGGATACCCATTCGAGAGATAAATGTGCACGCACATTTATTTGGGAGTTTGAACTATCATGGCACTCTATCAAGGTTGGTATAATAAAGGTATAAAACGTTGCACTTTTTCCCACTTCTTTGGAATTTAAATTCAAACCCTTGGCGGAGATAGGTGTTTACCTACATTTTTTGTGGGATTTTGAGCTATTTTGGCTCTCAATCAAGGTTGGTCGAACTTGGCCCTAGAAAGTTAAACTTTTTCCTACTTTCTTATAATTGAAATTTGAAAGTAGATTTAGAGACCTATTTTAGAGATAAGTGTGCACACATATTTGTGCTAGATTGGAGCAATTTTTTCCATCGTTATAAGTTTGGTCTAACCAAGGCTTAACAAGTTGCACTTATGCCCACTTTCTCATAATTGAAATATTAAATAGATTTAATTACCCATTTGAGACATAAGCACACACAGACATTTTTGGGATTTTGAGTTATTTTAGACCTCGATAAAGGTTGGTCAAACCAAGGCCTAGAAAGTTACACTTTTGCCACCTTCTTGTTTTTGAAATTTAAAAGTAGATTTGGATACCCATTTGAGAGATAATTGTGCACACACATTTGTGTGAGTTATTTTGGCCCTCCATTAAGGCTGGTCTAACCAAAACCTAAAAAAGTTGCACTTTTTCCCACTTTTTAGGAATTGAAAGATGAGAGTAGATTTAGATATCCATTTAAGAGATGATCATGCACACACATTTGTTATGATTTTGACCTTGTTCTAACCAAAATCTAAAAGATTTTATTTTATCCCACTTCTCCAGATAAAAAAATTGAAAGTAGATTTGGACTCCCATTTGAGAGATAACTCTGCATGCACATTTGTGTGGGATTCTGAGCTATTTTGACCTCCATCAAGGTTGAACTAACCAAGGCCCCAAGTAGCACTTTTTCCCACTTTCCTTGATTTGAAATTTGAAAGTACATTTGGATACCCATTTCGAAGATAACTACTCACCAAATTTTTTGCATGATTCAGAGATATTTTGGCACTTATTCAAGAAGCATCAAACCAAGCACTAAAAATTTGTATTTTTTCCCACTTTACCATAATTGAAATTTGAAAGTAGATTTGGATAGCCATTTGAGAAATAACCATGCACACACATTTCTCCAGGGTCCCCCGACCAAATCAAAAGATCAACAACAATCAAAAGCTTATGGATTTTTTCTTCTGGGCCCCGAAGGCTAGCAGGCATCAACAATCAAAAGCTTCTGGATTTTTTCTTCTGGAGTCTAGGGGCTAGCGGGCATCAACAATCAAAATCTTTTGGATTTTTCCTTTCATTTTCATGACAAGTTTCTTAAGCATATCGTATTTATTTTTCCAAAAGTCAAATTCAATATTTGCATCAATAAAGTGCCTCCTCAAATGCTTGGCTTGAGATGCAAGAAAGTCTTGGTTGATATCATTAAGAAATTGGTCTTTAGTATAACGATTTTCAAAAGTCCTTTGCCTCTTCACTAGATTCTCCACTATCTTGTCTCTACCTAAATTGATTTCCTTCTTTTCTTAATACCAAATATGGGGTCTTGAATTTCTATCCTATCTTTGTTTTTCTCCATTATATGGTTTATAGATTGTGGTACTTGTAAATTGCTACCTCAGATATGTCCAACAGAAGATGACAAACCCAAAAAGTTCAGTACCGGTTCCCTGTGCATTTGACCCGAATGAGATCCTAATTTCTTCTATAGAATTCCAAATCAGGTTATGAATGACCACTGAGGGTGGATTACTCCACATAAATCGACAACCATTCCATATAGATCTAGATAATACTTATGCAAATCACCATGTACTGAAGTCATCATGAAGAACGATTGCTTTGAGGCCTTGATCTGCCCTTTCTCATAAGTGTTCATTTCTTCATTTAACTCATTATTATAGAGCCTGATCCCGATTTTATGGTTCAAATATTTTGCATGCAAAGACATAGTGAGATTGTACCACTTGGCTAATTGAATAATGGACCATGTTATTACAAAAAAGATATTTGATTAGCACAAAACTTGTAGGGTTAGGGAATATTACATAACCCTTCTTCCACACCATTTACAAGCAATATTCCTTAGTCAAGGTTACAAGCATCATTAGTACAAGAGTCAGATTGAGTGTTTAAAGTTGTAATAAAATGAAGGATCTTAACCTCTTTAAATTTTGTTCATCACTGAGAATTTCTATGAATAGACATGGATATAGGACCTTTTTCAGGTATTTGTTTGGATATGAGATAGCTCAAAACTATCATAGAGTCTCATAGAATCAACAAATTACTTGTTTTTCTCCTTAAAGACAACTTTAGCCCTTGCTAAAGGGCCAATGATTTTGCTTGATTGTTTGAAGTCTCTCCAAGACCCCACAAATAGGATTGCTTCCTATTCCTCTAGGGTCAAAGAGACCCCCTTGCACTTGCCAAACTTGTTTGTAACTCTTCATTATTACACTATTATAAAATATTATTTTCTTTTAACTTTTTACATATTATTTTTATTATTAAGAACTCCTAATTTTATTTATTACATGAGAAAATGTGAACATGAAATTCTCCCCTCTTTGAGTTGATGATGTTCTCATTAGCCTTGATCTCATATGCATAAAAATTTCAACAATGATACACATTTTTCAAGTCAAATATCTTGTAAAATATTCAAACCTTTTATATTTTCTCAAATGTTAAAAGACCATGAAAGTTGATATATCAATAAACATAAAAAAATAGTATATGATGTAACAACATCCAATAATAGCATAATGTTAACAAGTTATATTTGGAAAATAAATATTGAGTGATATTATTCACTATATGTATTTAGTATGTAACAAGTTGAATGTCTCCAACTTTGAAATTAAAAGAGATTAATTCAATAAAAAATTTCTTTATAAATTTTGTAAGTTATATACCTTGAAAATCTTGGTAAGTGTACAATTCACACAAATCTGATATCAATGCTTACCACAATAAGAGTCGCTTTATAAGTTTCGTAAGTTATATACCTTGGAAATCTTGGTAAATGTACATTTCACACAAGTCTAATATCAAAACTTACCACAATAAGACTCACTTCACTAGTTGTATTTACTTCATATCACACACCATATATTAAAAAGATAATAAATGACTTGTGAAGTTCCATAAATCATACAACTTAAAGAATTTATTAATAATTCTTTGTATATATTAAATGGAACAATCGCATATATTGTGTCATAACAACTCTAATTTTTTTAAAAATAATCATAACACCATTTTCCATAATATGATATTACCCTTTATCACATTAACATTTAATATAGTATGATTATAATATAATATTCTATCGTCTACCTAGACCTATTTGTTTTTAGGTTTAGAGCATAACTACAACTAATATGTTGCTCATGTTGACTCAACAATCAATAACAACATAATCATGTTATTTATTCATTGATTTAATTCTAGCTATCACCACAAAATTATTTTAATGAAATGTATAAAATTATAGATAAAAATGACCAATAATAATTTGTAAGTAATTGACAAACATCCACATAAGAATTGAGCATTGAGTACTAAGAGGAAACCCACTCATAAATGACAAATGCATTTACATTCCAAATACCATATTACAATATCATTCCATCAACCATTACATCATGCAACAATTCATCTGGTACCACAACACTATAAAGATCAACAAGTATGAAATAACCATTTTTATCTCCAATATCTATAATGCATTCCCATATTTAAACACCTCTCTCATAGCTACTCTCTGACTTAGGCTAAGACATGACCTTCAACTATTATCCTTCCTAGAGAAACTCATTCTTAGGTATAATAAGGATGGGCATATACAAGGTATGGCTACAACCTATTGAGTAATTGTGCAACTATTGGGATTTTTTCAGCTAAGGATACCCATCAATAAGTCTAGCAAGGCGTGATTCTCCAATAATATAGCTCAACTTGGATTATAAGCTTCTATGTCAATTATATTTCTCATGGAATTACAATCATATTGATATCACTATCATGTCTAGGGTATCACCTCTCATGGTGCATAATCTCAACATAATCTTCATAGATTATCATGACTTTCACATAACACTCCATATAATTTTCCCAACATAATCTTCACACAATTCTCAACCCTTCTCCCCATTCCAAAGGTGAGAGTGCTCTACTTTTTTCTGTAAGAAAATTATGCATAGAGGATAACTGGAGATTAATATCTAATAGCTTAAAGAAACCATGTCTTAATTGTTAAAGAGACCCTCCACATTTAAAGAAAGTACTGGACAAATATTGTTGTGTACCTAGTAAGTCAAGTGTTTCATTTCTTTTTATTGTATTAGGAGTTGTTAAATAGATAATCATAGATATACTATCTCTTATGATCTCAACGATACCTAGCTTCTCAACAAGCATTCATGTATATACCTATTTTGTACTTTCACAAATAATATTTTTAACGTTTCTTTCTCTTTGTTCCTTAGATATTTCTATATACTTCACCATAAAAAATTCTTTTACATATCATGCATTCTGTGCATACATGATATTATATTTTACTTTCTTTACATTAAACATATATTGTCTGATTTTCCATTTATTAAAATTAAATATATATGGATGCATCCTTTTTTTCCCATCATCTTTTTTAATAGATTATTAATTGCATTACTTGATATCTTTCAACATGATCAAGTTTCATGGTGGAAGGAAATCATGCTAATAAAATAAAAACTATAACCATAACTTTTATATACAAAAATATCATATTGTATCACAAATATACATAATTAAATATTATATATTATCTTAGTTAACTTCATGTAAAACACTAAAGTATTGGTATGGTCTCAGCTCATAAATATCAACTATGCAACATGAGATTATTGCAAATATCTAATAACACTCTTATGTTAAAATGATATAATACAAGTTCTATTATTATGTCCTCGACAAGGGGGATATATATGAATCGCTCATAGTTATTATTTGGTGTAATTTGTAGTCATTTAAAAAAACATGAAATTTAGAATAAGGTTGTGTATTATTTTAATATTTTTATTTCTTAAAATTTTTAAATGTCTATTTTTTGAGATTATTATTGGTCTAGTGGAGATGACGTTGTCTTCGGTTTCTGTGCCCCAAGACCCGGCAGCGTGGATGATATCAGCAATGCTATAAAGTTTGGCTAAAATTTAGCATGGATAGTAGTATCTGCAATATTGTGTGCAAGTGGTATTACTCCACTCAGTGGTTAAAATTGACACACGTTTCCCTCTTTTGCATTTTCTTAACTGTGACTGCTGAATAGTTCCAGAACACTGAGCTATTGTGGCTGCTGATTAACCAGATTTAATTAATGCACAGGTTTAGTCACAATTAATGTCCTGCCATGTATAAAACAAATTATCCCGATTATCCCTGTGGAGAAACTGTTGTACCCCTAAGATATATTCTGCTCAGAAATTGAATAAATATTTTATATGTTACTATCATGGCCATCCTAAAGTTGCGTAAATTATTTTTAATCCACTGTGTTGTTATTCCTTGCCTCGAAGCGAATTTCAATTATGATATTTTATGCTATGAATTTACACAAATGAATTGATTTTCCTAAGTTTTTTTTGCACCACGGTCTTATTGTGAAATTACCTTTTCATTTTACCCTCGGCTCTAACACCCTAACAAACCTACAATTTGTATTGACAACCTGAAAATTACTGCAGTGGATGGAACCTGGCAATCAATGACATGCATGAGTGTGGTTATGTGGTTAAGTGTAGCATGGAATTTCACCAAGTTTACATAGTGTGGCAAGCTATCAATGACATGCAGGAGCATGGTTAAGTGGTTGAGTGTAACCTGGAAAGCTGCACATAATTTCACCAAGTCTACATAGTGTGGCAAGCTGCATGGACTTTCACCAAGTCTACATAGTGTTTGTTGCGATAAAAACAATGAGGCTAAGCTCATGAGTGTTTTTTTTAATCCATTCAATGTTTTAGTTTTTGACTTTTCCTTTGAGGAAGCTCTGTAATATTTATGCTAGAAGCTTGAACTTCCATGACATTTCATCTCAGGTGAGATTATATTTTGTTTGGTATGTTTTCGCAGGAAGCTTTACAATATTTATGCTAGAAGCTTGAAATTCCAAGTAATTTGTCAAATTTTATTTCATCTAACTCGAGTGTTATTTCAGGCTGGATAAACAACACAAAGATCCCAACACCAGTGACAGAGTTGGTAAAGGTCCATTCAATACGCTCTCAGTTTCAACAAGCCTTGGGAGTGGAAGAAATAAGTTAGAAAAAAAAATGCTCGACGCGGATACTATGGATGCTAGCAACACAGACTGCTTTGGTCATGAAGGAAAGGGTTCCTTTAACCGAATGCTTTGAATGTCTGTATTTTTTCTTATTATTGGAGGGAAATAACAATAAACTTAGTAGCGACTCTGGACTGTAGCTTTGGCCCTAAAGCCAGAATCTTCCATTCAAACCTCAAGTGAGATTATTTGTTTTGTATGTTTTCACATAAGGAAGCTTTGTAATATTTATGTTAGAAGCTTGAACTTCCATAAGGTTTCGTTTTAGGTGAGATTATTTGTTTTGTATGTTTTCACATAATGTATTGTGAGTCATTCTAAGTTATAAAATTTAGGGCGACTTCTTCCATCGTGCCAGTAAACAAAGTGACCGACTTCTTCACTCAGTGGCCTTCCGTCCCTCTTCTTAGTCTGCAGGTAAAGATCAAGCAAGCAACTAGTATTCCTCCTCGTCCTTCTAAGTCTGTAGGTGAAAACCAAAACCAAACAACTAAGACAACATAACAGAAGAAGAAAATGAATATTGTGTGCGAGAAATAGGAGAGCATGGAGTTGTCTCACTAGGGAATTTTTTGACTTTCAGGTTGATTTTTTGTCCGAATCCGGTGAATTTAATCTACAAAATCTCTAATTTTTGTTGTTTGTTGGGCAATTTTAAGCTTAGAAATAAAATCAGGAGATGAAAACCCCAAACACCCTCACTATGTACCATCTAGCACGAAAACCCCAAACACCCTCACTATGTATGATCTAGCACGAAAACCCCAAACACCCTCACTATGTACGATCTAGCACATCACTATGTACACCTCACTATGTACCTAGTAGTGTTTTTAAACGTTTTCAAAATTTCATGACAAAAAACTAGTAAAAACCAGCCAGAAATAGAGGTCAAAAAGTCCCCTCATTAGACCACTCGAATAATAAGTACTTCATGGAACTCCATTGTATACGGACTTAGGCATAGAATGGCCCGCCATTGCTTTTCAATGGCCACGTGGCAGTTGACATGCGCGTGACTTTGAAGTGTGTAGTGGGCGGCGTTGCTCGCACAAGGCAGGGAGGATGGTTTGTCGCCTGCACAGAAGTTCCATATGCACAGGTCTATCAGGTCTATCTTTTAGTAATATCTATGCCGTCAAACTGATCTATACAAATATTCTTTTGGTTGTGAGTTGGCATGTCTATTAAAAAAATCAAATTACATTTACTTTTTGTCGAATAGAATAGAATATAAATATAAATATAGATCCTCTATAATCTATGCACACATAGATCTGAGGCTATTTGAATCCAAATTCTCGCTACTTACTTACTGTTATATTGTAAAAATTTTGCCAAGATTCTTATAAATCTGGCACTTTCTTGAGCTTTCGAGTTGCAAAATTGGGTTTTGGATCTTAATTTGTTACATCAAATCTACCCATATACTTCAATAAGGACATGAATCTCGATCATCTGTTTTGACATTGACGTCTACTTCAATGTTCTTAAATATCACTTGCAATGTCAGCTAGGACATCTGCAACGTGGAGGTGAATTCATGAGTAAACGCTACCCTACAGCTACAATGACAACTAAGGTCTCTTTGATTTTTATTGATAGCAATTATTAAAATGTCATCCAAATTGATAATACAATGACAGCTAAGATCTCTTTGATTTTTATTGGTAGTGATTATTAAACTGTGATCCAAATTGATGATAGCTGTAATAACTCACCAAACAATTAAAACCGATTCTACATTCTACATTCATGTTTAAAGCACCACTCTCCAACTTTTATTTAAAACAAGCAAACATACAGACCGAGCTACAAAATTCACCATCAAGCAACAAAATTTGACATCAATGGTGGCCTCATTGAAGCCAACATGGGCATAGCATTTCTCTGCAGCTTCAACGTATCACATATTATATTTATCCCACTTTGACATATATATTAAATATAACACGGGCATGCTCTCTCTATTGCGGGTGTGAGGTCTTTTTGACATACACTCGGACTTATGACTTAATTCATTCTGCCGGTCTCTTGAGCATGTATCCAAATAGGTAAACTAAGTACTTATTCACTCTCTTTGAAATGTGAAATGGTTAAGTGTCTTTGTCATTGCCAAAATCGATATTTTAGGCTTGATGAAAGCCATTTCCTAAAAGAATTAAACCGGTATAAAACCTTTAACCAAGAGAAAATCCTTAAGCAATACTGGACTGGCAAAGAAGAAGATGGAAGCTCCCAGCGCAAGGCCATGTTTTTATGTTTTTGTTTTGAGGGCTCCGCACTTAATATACTTCAGTTTATGCGAGGATACATTTGGTGGTATGATATTCTGAATAGGGGTTTGTTGGTGATGTAACTATGCTCAGGCTATACATATCATTTCAATTTTATGTTTACATCGCTTATGACAGAAATTGACCGTTGAGCTCTAAGATTTTCTTAGGTTTAAAACTGACCTGGTTTTTCTGTTTTGTGGAATGGTATTGAGGTTTTGACTTTAGTCTTCCCTTAAAGCCTAAATCTGTCGTGACTACTCTCATCTTAGTGTGTTTTTTCTTAATCTCAAGTCAGACGTGGTCCAAGGCCAACGCACAACACATTTTCCTGCATTAGTTGTGTTAGGAGACTACTCTCAATGCTGGCAACAACAATAACATCAAATCACCGTCCAGTGCAACTTCCCACCTTACGGTATAGATTTTCCTGGTGGCATACCACTAGACGCTTCTCTAATGGAAATCTTACTTCGGATTTCTTGGATACCTTCAAATACTCAACCTTTATATTTCTATATACATTCGAAGGCTTGAATAATTTTTTTCAGTCTATCTCTACATTTTTTGAGTTGCAGCTTCATACTGGGCATCAGAGAAACAATCCCTACATACCTCAACCCACAACTAACGTCTTAGGATTTAGTCACGCTTTCCTCCACTAGCTCTCGCTATGACAACTCCGCTTTAGAGAGTGGAGTACGTAAAAAGCCATGACTAGTTTAGGAGATCATGGGCATTGAATTTCCTTGGTTTCTTGTACTGAAAGTGATAGTATTTAGATGTGTTTTGCATAATGTAATATGTTTTCAGCAGCAAGAGGCTTCCAAAATTATTAGTGAATCCATTTACTACATTGGTAGGGGAAATGTTGATTTTGGCGTAAATTACTTTAGTTTCAACCTTCAAAACCTCCGATATAACCGTCTCAGAGTATGTAGATTACCTCATCAGTCTTGGTACCAAATATATCCAGGTTACAACTTTACCTTTCTCTTCTGTCATTTCCATATTAATATTCTTGGGATTAAAGAGTGCAAACATAATTTATTTTCAAGCATACGATTGTTCTTTGTAATTATTTGGATGTAGTTTTTTACAGTACAGTTTTTATAGTTTAGAATTAGAGAAGAAAAATACATTTTATAATAATTTAGTATTAAGGTTGAAGAGATTATAAGGAAGTTTAGATCTATATAAAAAGGAATTGTGAAATATTGTAATAACAATATTTCCTATACTTAGAAAAATATTCCATCGCTTTTCACATTTTACAATTATTTTGCAGCCATTAATGAAAAAATATTCCATCGCCTTTCACATTTTACAATTATTTTGCAGCCATTAATGGATGATTGTATGTGTGAATATTAATATTGATAATGAATTGGGAAGTTTTTATTTTTCTAAAGATTACTCTGTCATCTTTATTAATGGTCACTTCAGATTACTCTCTCAACTTGTTAAATGGATGTCTTTGGGCAGAGTTCAGCCTAAAAAAGAACTCTGTCAATTTCATATCATGTTATTTCCTTATTTACAATAAACAACACTCTTGTTCTTCGAGCTTTGTTTATTTTGTTATTTTCTTCTTTATAATAAAGAATAAGTTAGGATCGAAATTTTTGTGGATTTCCAATTATGCATTATATGTAAGGATTTATTTTCGAACTATAATTTAAATTAATTTGAATGAATGTTATTAAGCTTTGTTTGTAACCGTAATTGCTTTGCTCTACTAAGATACAATGTTCATAGCATATGTTTTAGGTTAGTCTGGCCATGTATATAAATGAAATTATAATTAATTTAAAACCAAGAAACAAAAATATAACAAATGGGGCTGACTTACAACGATAAGTAGAAATTATATTTATGCTATAATAAAATGAAATAAAACCAATACACATTAATCTCTATAATTTTTAACTATTTTGAAAATATACATAAACTCCAACAAGAATTAAAAGATATCGCAACAAACAGACTCCACAAAGCATTTTGTAATGAAGAGGAGGACTGGTGGCTTAAGTCCAAAAGCTTGTGACTGCACTTCTTTTTTCCAAAAATTATACTTATTATTTACATAGTTATTTTAAAAATGTTATTTTGCTATACTTGAACAATAATAATAAAGATATAAACTAACTTAAAAAAAATTCATTTGAACATAATTAATTTTTCCATATCTACATTTTGATCTAATCTTCACAACAACTCTTTAACAGAATAGACTATTCTTATTCACGGTAATAAAAAAAACAATGTAATACATATTAATAAAATACTAATCTACAAAAAAAAATTATATAAAAATGTGAGTTTTCACAAATTTAATAATTTTTTTACCAATATTAAAATAATAAATAAAATTGCTAGAAAACTAACTTAGATCCAAATCCTAGGCTATATCAAGGACATGAGGGATCAAATTTCTCGAGATAAGCCCTTAATAGAGCCTATGATTTTTTGAAAGATATGATTATGAGGAATAGATTATATTACATAAAAATGAATAATACTTTATGATTTTTTGAAAGATATGATTATGAGAAATATATTATATTACATAAAAATGAAAAATACTTTTGTTTTCTCTCCTTGTAGTGACTTTATTGTTGGAATCATGGCTATATTCATTGGTAGAAAGATATTATAATTTATAAGTTTAATATTTTTACATATTTATGTTAAATTTATAGAGAAAAGTTGTGTGATGTATATTTAAAATTAAAGCCTTAACTTTCAATCTAATTGAAACTTGATACCATCATTCTATTGGAACTTACTAACAACAATACATAGTAATTATGCTTATAAAAATATCGAGTTTCTAATCTAAAACTTTGTGTATTCATGAACTTAAAAAAAAAATACTTCATTCTCAAATAATAAAAGCAACGTGCCATTCTTGGTTCACCCTCATCCGCATTTGCCAGTTTCGTATAATCAAATTGCTTCGGGGAGACAAAGATATATGTAGGATGAGTCGGCTTGGATCCTAAAAACCATTGGATGTAGACAACCCCGTAAGGCTTTCACTGGCTTGCACTCTCTCTCTTTATTAAAAATAATGGAGACAACCTCTAGTCTATACATATGATATTTACATCTCTACGTTTAACTTTAGGCTATGTTTTAGCCATACAATTTACCCTAATTCCTTTTCCATGCCCATGATGAATGGCCAGGTGCCAACAGACCAGAGAGATGTTCACCAATGGATAGGAGTTGCAGCATACACGTTCTGTTTAATTAATACCCAAGATAGAAATATGTAACAGTAAGTTACCCAGATTTGTTCAATTTAATCCGTATTCAGTTCAATTTGTGCCAGCAAACTCATAGGCGCCTCAAACCCCCCATCCTTGAAAAATACGAGGAGGAAAAAACCCTCTGCATCCTTTATAGACAAGTAGAATGGCTAGTGCTTTAAATCTAGACACATGCACAATGGTGCTTATGAGACTAAGTCAAACCCCATTTAAGTAGTGCACCTTATGACATGAAAAGAAGAGCCACTAAGGAGTGCATCTCAAGTGAAGAATATGCAATGCAAGCAAGCCTCCTATCTCCTTGAGATCTGCGCCTACTCCAACTTCCTTCATGCGACCACTACCCCAACATTCTCTTAGCTAATTGTGAATGCAAAAATAAAATTGAACTGATAACTTTATAAAAAAAAACAGGACACATTTTCTAAATTCAAATTTAACCCAAAACATGTCAAATTTAATCTTATGTTTACAAAAAACATGAATTATCAAAAAAAATTACACGAGGTTTGACAAAATTCACCAATTTGAATGACTGAGATTACCCTCTTGTTGAGACTAGACTCATTGTGATAACTAGCAACCTTACACCCTATCCATTAGTATAATTTGGTAAATCATGCACCTTGCATTAATCTTGTTATTACAACCTAAATGTATACAAGAAAAAAACATTGGATAAACAACAAATTGAATGGTAACCGTCATTTATACAAACCCCATGGGTTGTGTCTCTATGCTGAATATAGTGACATATCGAGCCACCAACCAAAGTTTAGTTTACCCAAGAATAATGTTTTTCAATTGATTATATGGTATTGAAATGAAACAACGAGTCAACTAATTTACAATTAAGAAATTTACCCCAAAATTATTATTGGGAGCTCATTATACTTAGATTTCTAATTACATTTAAATTGGATTTTAATTTGTTTACTATCATTGTTATAAATGATGTCATGAAATATTTTATGGATTAAATATTATTTCAATATTTTATTGAATTTATTATATAGACGTATTAAAATGTAAGTCTTGTATATGTGATAGCTCTATTGTCTTTATATGGTTGTATGTTTTGGATTTTTTTTGTTAATAATGGTTGGAGGTTTTGGAACAAGTCTTTCTAGGAATAATAATGGATATTGCTATGAATATTATTTTTTAAAAGAGTCCGAAGTTTTCTATATAAATAATAATGTTGGATAAGTATTTAAAATTTTTGTTTATGTTGAGTTAGTGTTGCTATGGTTGCAGCCATGAAAACTTTTGCAACAAAGCCTAATAGTTAGGTTTTAGGATGGAAAATCTTAACTTAGTAGCAACAACTCATAATATCTCCATGCAATTGCAAATATGCTCCTCTCTGAAAACAACGAGTGCTGTCGAGGACATTGCCACGTCGTGGATCTTGTTATAAATATAGTAATAAGTATTCTTATTTAAAATCTCTTAACAAAATACTATACCTTTACTTTTATACTAAAATACCATTGGATTCATTGTTGTTTTATGTAACTTAAATTAAAACTCTTTATCTTTTATAAACCAAATATATAATTTCATATTTTAAGAATTTTTTTTAATGTGATCCCAATTTTGTATTTCTCTGTAACTTTGAGATCGTCTACAAGTTTGAAATTTAAATTCATATATTTAAGATTGTATCCTTAATATGATGGGTATTTTAAATGATCATACTTAAATTGGTCAAAGTGTTAGTCCATGTATATTAATTTTGTGATGTAGCGTATAAACTTATATTCATCCATGAGAGCTAAAAACCATGCAAACACATGAGAATGTAAAAATAACTATCTTTTATTCCTTCTCCATCAATACCTATTAGAATGAAAGTTCAACCCCTTAGTGCCTACTATTTGAGATTTTCAAAAATTGCTAATTTTATAAAATTCTCACATGACCCTAAAACTAACCAATCTCTAAAATCTAACTAGAGTGACACTAGTTGTTGACTCACTTTTTTGGTTAGGTGAATAAATGAAGAGATAATTGATAATTACAATTTTAAGAAATCCCCCAAAAACATTAAAACCCCAACTTAAGACATTATATGAAGAAATTTGGTGCCAAAAAACCGTCGAAAGGAGGTCTGATTAGAAGGATTTGATTAGGTCATTGTAGTGCACTCTTAGAGATGCAAATTCCTATTAAATTTCATCCCAAACAAATAACCAAGTCAAAATTTATGACCCCTAGAAATCCCTGTATCATTCTCCTCTAGTTGAAAATAACGCAACTCCTGCAAGTTACAGTCTTCAAACTGCTACCACTTAACGGGATATAAATTTAGGAAGTCACCCTCTGTAATCCATGGACTCTTTATCGGTGCTAAGCCTTCCCAATGGGACATATATTAGTTGTATTGGCATTTCCAAGTATGAAGGGTCTTCTTATTTAAAATATGCGTAATCTTTTCATTTTTCTTGCTTGGAATGGCTTGTTTCCTATCCACCTTTGCCTCACTCTCATCACCCAAATCGTCCCCATGGAATATATATAAATCAGAAATGTTAAACATGATAGGGGAAATATCGAAATCAGCTGGTAAATCGACCTTATAAGTATTGTCGTTAATTTTCTTGAGAATATTGTAAAGAAATTTTTTCTTATACTTCAATTTGTGGTAAGTTCCTCTAAGAAATCACTCTTTTTGTAAATAAACCATCACTAAATCACCTTCATTGAATACTTGAAGTCATCGATGATAATATTTTATAATTATTTTCTTCTTGTTATTGTCCTGCAGCTTTTGTCTCATTTGTTGTTGCAACTGTTAAATATGTTATGCAAATGATTCCCCATCATCACTGATTCTATCCCCAAGTGGTAGGTGCACCAAATATAGGAAACCCATAGGATTTCTATCGTAAACAATCTTAAATCGATATTTACTTGTAGGTCTATTCACTAAACTATTGTAGTCAAATTATGCTTGAGGTAAATCCAAATCCCACTGCTTGGGATTTTCTTCAACAATGCTATGTAAAAGGTTTCCTAGACTCCAATTTAATACCTCGATTTTCCCATTTGTTTGGGGGTGATAGGAACTATTGAACTATAATTTAGTCCTTATTTTCTTCCATAAAGTCCTCCAAAAATGACCCAAGAAAAAAGTATCTTTATCAAAGGTCATAGTTTTTCGAACACCATGTAATCTAACAATTTATGAAAAAACAAATTATTTTTCCACCCTTGATGCATTACTAGTTTTCTTGCAAGAAATGACATGAGACATTTTCGAGAACCTATAAACAACCATAAAAATATAATCATTACATCATTGTGTGTTTGGGATCCCCAACACAAAGTGCATATTTAGATTTGTCCATGGGTTTATGGGCACTAGTAATGGTATGTACAACCTTTTATTCTATGAGTGTCCTTTATCCATTTGATAAATCCTACTCCGTGCCACATACTTGGTTATATCCTTTTTAATATTTGGCTAGTAATACTTATCTTCGATTAAGACTAGCATTGTATCCTTTCCAAAATGTACTGCAAAGCCGCTTCTATGAAGTTCTCTAATGATATTTTCTCTTATAGAACCAATTGGAATGCATAGTTGTTTTCCTTTGAAGAGGTAGCCATCTTGTATCAAATTTACACCCTAAATAAGGTCCATGTTCCCGACGACTGCATTCTTCAACTTTTCCAGAATCTCCCAAAAATTGTTATCAGATGCCACCATAGGGATCCTTCAATGTAGCAAACCCAATTACTTGATTTTCCATGGTTGTCAAAAGAACAGTGCACGATCTCAAAGCATCTGCAACTCGATTATGCTTCAAAACAAAGGTGTAGCCTTGTAAGAAAGAGACCCATTTCGCATGTCTACTATTCAATTTATTTTTAGTGTTTACATATTTTAACATAATATGATTGATAAATAACATAATTCTTTCAGCACTAAATAATGTCTCCAATGTCGCAATGCTTGTACAATTGCATAAAATTCTATGTCATACGTGGAGTAGTTCTTTCTCACCTCATTCAACATTTCGCTAAAAAATGCAATTGGTCTACCTTCTTGGGTAAGTTCATCTCTAATTCCTACATGTGAAGTATCACAGTTTACGTCAAACACTTTATCAAAATATGGTAAGGTTAATATAGGTGCCTCAATTCCCTTCTTCTTTAGAAACTTAAAAATTTCCTTAGCATCATTGGTCCACTTAAATGTCATTCCTTTGTTGCAATCTGTTATGGGTGCTACAATATTGCTAAAATTTCAAATAAATTTTCGCTAAAAGGTGGCCATCCCATGAAAACTTCCTACCTATGTTATGCTCCTAGGACTAGGCCACTCCAAAATTGCTATGACCTTCATTGAATCCATCTCAAATCCTTTTGCTGAGATGAAAAATGTTGATGTAATTGTAACTTCGGAATGTATTCATCCGTATTTCTTATGTATTGTAACCTGATGTTTATTCCGGGATGTATTGTAATGTATTTGAGTCATGTCATACCCCGATGTTTATTCCGGGAAGTTTCTATAATGAGAAAGTCATATCAAGTCATTGTGGGTAACCCTCTTATTGGTCAACGGTTAAAGTCCCCACAGTTGTGGGGCACTAGGGTTATTAGACACTCCTAGAGATGTCGGCTTTAGTAAGTAATTGTTAAGTGAAGCCGACATGTTGGAGTGCACTTCAAGTGAATGAAATAATATAAATAGAGAGTGAGCCTCTCTATTTATCTCACTTGCAACAATCACACTCACTCATTGGGGCGCATGAGTGAGAGAGGAGAAGCTCTCTCAGTGTGAGAGAGAGAGATTGCTGCTGTCGGGAGTGCATCTTACTGCTTTCTGGTTTTACCATTTTGTACTGATTCTATCTCTGAGGAAGTTGCGGGGTTTTCTCCTTTATGGTTTCCCCGAGGAAAACTCTTTGTGTCTCTTGTCTCTTGTGATATGCTTATGTTTTATTGCTGTGCTTGTTATTCTCTCAGTGAAAAGATCCTAAGATCATAATGCTAGCTTATATGATGAAAAACTAACATGGAATCAGAGCTAACCTGAGAAGAAGACATTGTGCAGCTACAGAACCTAGGGATTCTTACTTTTTGGGTCTCTCTCTACAATCCATCTTCAAAAGTATGCTAGGATGACTCTCTAGTGAAGGGCGCATCTTTTTGTCGAAGTGGAATTCGATTCCGAGCATTTTCAGTTTTCGATGCGGAAATTAGGGCTTTCTACAGAAGAGGAATTTTTGAGTGAGCCCAGCATAGGATTGTGATACTCATCAAAATAGATGTTTAGAGACCTGGATCAAGAAATTTGGTTGGGTGAAACTCCGAGAAAGTCAAACCCTAGTTTCACCCCGAGCTAGGAAAAACCCTAAATACTAAAACTGCTACGTTTTGGTACATTCACTATATTTTGAGGTTGGCGAAGTATCAGAAGCTGAAAATTGCAAGGGCCGAAGATAAAATCATGATGAACATGGTATCTAAAATTCAGCCTCCGATTCGCTATATTCTGGGAGATGTGATCCCTCCAAGTTAGGGTTCCAGCCTCTTCCAAAATTCATCCCTAAACAGGACACCTAGGGAGAATTGAAATATCTTGCATTACAGAGGTCCAAATGGAATTACGGAAGATGTTCTAGAAAGGGAACGGACTTTAATTTCAGTGATCTGAATATCAGACTCAGAAGATGAACCAGTGACACGTGTCATGCCGTACAACTTCTCTGTTCTGAAAAGTCCTGTAACAGGTCACCTTGGGAAACGGATCATAAATCCCAAATGGTGAAACCAATTCTGATGAAACCCATGGTGTTGGATCAGCGACATGCAAGGTTACCTCAGTACGAAGTTTCAGACACATAGGAGCAGTAATTTTAGATATATCATAGAAACAGTAACAAGAATTTCTGCAGAAGAAATTGGAAAACTAGGGCTTCCTGTTTCGGGAGCTTCCCTCCACTTTTTTCAGAAAAGGAGTACATTGGACAACCCCATTTGAAGAGATCTGTCTGTATATCCAATCAAATCTGAGAGATTCTAAATTTTTAAAATTAGGGTTTCTGTGACAAACCCTAGATCAACCAGCTCTGGAACCAGGACTGACACCTCAAATCGGTAAGATCTATTCTTTTGTATTTTCATTTGAGGTTCTCATTTCAAAGTGATCTATCACATCAGCTTGATGATAAGATTGGTGAAGTTGACAACTTCCAAGCATGGAAGTATATGATCTCTCTAAAGAAAATGAATTGAACACCTACATGAGTAGAGAGGTTCCAGTTCCAGAGGGAGATGAGGTTAGAAGCCTTACACAAGAAGAAATTGGTCAAGGCCAAGAATATCATGGTTGATTCAGTCACGGATCAACTTGTACCACAAGTGTCTTCCCTAAAGACACCGATGATGTTTGATTCCTTGACCAAGCTATTTGAAGGGAAGAACATACATCAGAAGATGACCTTAAGAAATCAGTTGAAGAATGTGAAGATCCAGAATGCAGAGACCATGCAGTCATAAGGGTATCTCAAATCAAAGAACAACTTGAAGCGGAAGTGAAGAATGCAGAAGTGGTGATAGCCACCTTGACTGGCCTCCCAGGATCATGGGATTCATTCATTCAAGGAATGTGTGCCAGAAGGAAGTGATTACTTTTAGTAGACCCTCGAAAGAAGAAGAAGCTCGACTCATAAGAAGAGAAGAGAAGATGGGAGCAATTGAAGATCAATATCTCTCATCACCCAAAGAAGATCCCTCAATCGATGAGGAATATGAAGATCTCAACTCTTGAAGAACTTCTTATCCACCCTAGCATTTGGATAATAAACGATGCTATAATGTATGAAGAAGACAATGAAGCTGAAGGCTCAAGAAGGAGTATACCCACGAATCAAATAAAGATAAGTATTCAATTGTCATTTCATAATATTGTTTTGTTATGCATTTGTTTATATTCAGTTGATGTATCATGCATGATAGAATGTTTGCATTAATGACAGTATACTACTAATATGCATGTGATGGGTAAGTAGCTCATGGTGCTATACAACTCTCCATTGCTACTTATCTATAATGAAACCTCTTTGCTGACATATTGGATTAGTGCACAATCTCAATGTTGTCCTGGTAGAGATGGAAGGCATCTAGAAAGTTTCCGTGAGATATGGATGGATGTTGTATTGGCTAAAATAGTTGCATGATCATATAGTGATGCATAAGAATTTTTCATTATGAATATACCTTATGAAAAGTTTCTAACCATACAACTGCATTTGACTTGTAGGAAAGATCGCATACATAATCGCCTACAAGCAAAGAAGAATGAAGACTTGTTCCGAAGAGCAAGTGACGATAGTTCAAGATGAAGAATAATATGATGAATGCAGTGACATCATTGATGCAGAATATTCCAACTATGAAGAAGTAACCAAGAAGACCAGTTTAAGAAGAATGATGTCTAGGATGCAGTATCAATACGTGAAGGGAAGTTCGTAGCTCCATCATGCAGTAGATGGAAACATCGTGGGATACAAAGCAAGATTCGTAGCACGATGCTTCTCACGAAAAGAAGGCATAGACTATGAAGAAACATTTACAGCTATTAGAAGTAAAGTCACATGACATGCATAATCATGTGTGCAAATGAAAGAAGGCCTTGTACAAGTTTAGAAGACACCCATGGGATAACACATACATGATGAGCTTGATGAATATCGTAACCTTTGCTACAAGGTTGATAAAGGATGACAAGCTCACAGATGGATGTGAGAAGAACTTTTGAAAAAGTTCAAAATAGAGGATCTTGGTATCCAATGATCCTAGATGGATACTACTTGTCACTCCAGTACAAAATGGTTCAGTGCATAGAGTAAGGAAGACAGAGGGAGTATGATGCTCCGCTTCAGAGGGAGTGACTGCAGAAGATCCTGAGGTTCGACATGGTGGATAGATTACTGATGACTCTAGGCTTTACTGAGAGTAAAGCAGATTCCAACCTTTGCTTCAAGGTTGAAGGTGGAAGACCAGTGATGCTCCTGTTATGTGTCGATGCACTATTTTGTAGGCATGGAGGTGTGGAAAAGGGAAGCATGCAGTAGAGATCCTGAATAGGTTCAGGATGACAGATTGCATGACCACACCTATGGAATCACACATGAAGCTATTGAGTGATGCTTCATCAGAGACAATTGATGCTACAATGTATCGTCATATGATTGGGTCATTGATGTACCTGACGAACACGAGACCAGACATTTGATTTGCTATGAACACCTTGAGCCAGTACTTGATAGATCCGAGAAGTGTTCACTTGATTGCTACAAAGCATGTTCTGAGGTACCTGAAGGGTAAAATTGATTATGGGTGCAAGTACGATGCGAATCAAAAGATTAACCTAGAGGGTTATGTTGATTCAGATTGGGCAGGTAGTGCCATCGACAGGAAGAGTACTTTAGGATGTTGCTTCAGTATGGGATCAGGTGTGATCTCTTGGTTTAGCATGAAACAATCCTATGTGGCACTGAGTACAGCTGAAGCAGAGTATGTCGCAGCTTGTTCAGCTAGTTGTGAGGCAGTATGGCTGCGGAAGCTACTGTCTGATTTATTTGATCTGCAGATGGATGATACTTGTATACATTGTGACAGCCAGATTTGCGTGAAGTTGTCAGAGAATACAGTGTTCCATGACAAGTTAAAGCACATCGAGATCCAGTATCACTATATCAGGGATATGGTGCAGAGAGGAGCAGTGAAGCTCCAGTATGTTGCGACGAAGGAACAGATAGCGGATGTGTTGACGAAGCCATTAGCCAGAGTGAAGTTCGATTACTTCAAGGAGAATCTTGGTGTTCTCCAGATAGAGGTTTCCTCCAAGGGAAAGTGATGAGTCCCAAATCCATTCTGACGAGTAGGTCAGATGTAAGGGCTGAGCCATTCTGTCATGGTGAGAGGATTCAGTTCCTTCCATGTCAGATATGAGTGATGAGATCCATAGCCATTCTGACGAGTAGGTCAGATATAAGGGCTGAGCCATTCTTTCATGGTAAGAGGATTTGGTTCCTTCCATGTCAGATATGAGTGCTGATTGCCATTCTGGGAATGGAGGTACTTGGTCAGTTACCAGGAACACTCAGTCTAAGACTGAGAGATCCATTCTGACGAGTAGTTCAGATGTAAGGGCTAAACCATTCTGTCATGGCTAAAGGATTAGGTTCCTCCCATGTCAGATGTGAGTGTTGGCCATTCTATCGAGTAGGACAAATGTAAGGGAAACTGCCACTCTCCGGGAGAGTGGAGGCACCTGGTTAGTTACCAGGTAGCTCAGTTTGGGACTGGGGGCCATTCTGACGAGGGTGTAGGATTCATTTCCTACCAAGTCAGATGTGAGTGCATGCCCTTCTAACGAGGGTGTAGGATTTGGTTCCTACCAAGTCAGATGTAAGTGCAGAAATCTTGTATCACTGTGAGCAGGATGCGATTCTAGCCTGGATGAAAGTATGGAAATATTTCATCACTGTGAGTAGGATGTGTTCCTACCTGGATAGAAGTCTTCCATCATTGTGAGCAGGATGCGATTCCAACCTGGATGAAAGTATGGAAATCTTTCATCACTGTGAGTAGGATGTGTTCCCACCTGGATGGAAGTATGCCTTTCTGACGAGTAGGACAGATATAAGTGCTGAAGCCTTTTCACAGATGATAGTGATGTCCTGTCATGCTAGTGAATGTGAGTGCTGGGCATTTCTGATGTGATTGTAGTTTACTACATGATCAGATGTGAGTGCTGGGCATGCCTTTCTGACAAGTAGGTCAGATGTAAGTGCTGGGCGAAGACCTACCTGATGGCTAGGCCTACAACCAGCATGAAAGAAGGTTGGCTCTGTAGAACTTCCTATGACGAGATAGTACACACATGATGATGAATAGATGAGATCCAGATCGAGTGATGATCCAAATCCAGCAGTGATGATCCAGATCCAGCAGTGATGGTCCAGATCGAGTGATGATCCAGATCCAATCCAGTGATGATGATCTAGACCAAGAGATGATCCAGATCCAGTGATGATGATCCATATCGAGTGATGATCCAGATCCAATGATGTTCCATATCGAGTATGATCTAGTGACGATGTTTCAGATCGAGTATGATCTAGTGATGATGTTCCAGATCGAGTATGATCCAGTGACGATGTTCCAGATCGAGTATGATCCGGTGACAATAATCTAGATCGAGTGATGATTCAGATCCAAATGAAATATGGCTTGAAGACGAAGATGACTTTAAGACGAATATGACTTGAAGATGATGAGGACTTGACGATGACCCAGATGATACGGAGAAGAAGACTTGTGCTAATAAATTGTGTCGAGAGAATACCTTCCTAGTTAAGAGGGAGTGTTGATGTAATTGTAACTTCGAAATGTATTCATCCGTATTTCTTATGTATTGTAACCCGATGTTTATTCCGGGATGTATTGTAATGTATTTGAGTCATGTCATACCCCGATGTTTATTCCGGGAAGTTTCTATAATGAGAAAGTCATGTCAAGTCATTGTGGGTAACCCTCTTATTGGTCAAGGGTTAAAGTCCCCACAGTTGTGGGGCACTAGGGTTATTAGACACTCCTAGAGATGTCGGCTCTAGTAAGTAATTGTTAAGTGAAGCCGACATGTTGGAGTGCACTTCAAGTGAACGAAAGAATATAAATAGAGAGTGAGCCTCTCTATTTATCTCACTTGCAACACTCACACTCACTCATTGGGGCGCATGAGTGAGAGAGGAGAAGCTCTCTCAGTGAGAGAGAGAGAGACTGCTATTATCGGGAGTGCATCTTACAGTTTTCTGGTTTTACCATTTTGTGTTGATTCTATCTCTGAGGAAGTTGCGGGGTTTTCTCCTTTATGGTTTCCCCGAGGAAAACTCTTTGTGTCTCTTGTCTCTTGTGATGTGCTTATGTTTTATTGTTGTGCTTATTATTCTCTCAGTGAAAAGATCCTAAGATCATAATGCTAGCTTATATGATGAAAAACTAACAACAAAACCCATAAATACCGAACTTTCTTGTATGAACCTACATTTCTTTAGGTTTGCATAAAGCTGATGTTTTCTCAACACATCTAATATAATATTTAAATGTTGCAAGTGATCTTGTTTGTTGTTACTGAAAACTAGAATGTCATCAAAATAAACAACAAAAAACTTACCAATATAAGGCTGAAGCACATTATTCATCAACCACATGAAGGTATTAGGTGCATTGGACGCCCTGAATGGCATCGCCATCCATTCATATAGTCCATCCCTAGCCTTGAAGGTAGTTTTCCAATCATCCCCATCACGAATCCAAATCTAGTGGTATCCACTTCGCAAATCAATTTTACTAATATATTTAGCTTCGGCTAGCACATCCCTTATGTTGTCCAAGCATAGTATAGAAAACCGTTATTTGATGGTAATTTTATTAATTGCTATGTTATATGTACACATCTTCCACATATTATCTTTTTTTGGAGTCAACAATGTTGGTACAACACATGGATTCTTTTTTTCTCTTACCAAACCTTTCTTTATAAGCTTTGTTACTTGCTGGTTGAGCTCTCCATGTTTTGTATGACTCATCCTATAGGTGTCCTAATTAGGTAAATATAATTATGGGATTAGATCAATGTGATGTTAAACATCCCTCTTTGGTGGAATACCATCGGGCAGTTCATTAGGGATAACATCAACATATTTTTCTAGTACCTTGGCTTCTTAATAGGTATTGGTATGTATTCCTAGACTTTTTTTTGCACATTAATGCATAGAAGAATCCTATTTCCTTAATTTCCTTAACAAGCCCTCTTTTCGACGACATATTCTCAACTTTCCGTTCATCATTAAGAGGAAATAATATGACTTTTGATTCATCCTTCCAAAAGGTGTAGGTATTCTTTTATCCATCGTGCATGACATTTTTGTCATATTGCCAAAGCCCCCCCAATAATAGATGACATGCATCCATCAAAATGACATCACACAATACTTCATATTTATAAGTCTTATCAATGGAAAACTTGATCAAACATATTTTATTAATGGTGTCTTTATTCCTTTTTTTGAACTATGTAATTCGGTAAGGATGGGGATGTGTTTCATAGTGTAATTTTGACTTATCTACCATCTTTTTGGAAACCATATTCTTACAATTTCCACTATCAATAATAATTTGACATACCTTTGCCTCAGAAGTGCACCTAGTTCAAAAATTATTTGTCCAAAATCATGAATCTTCATTTCTCCTACTATGTATTTGCTCTTTTTTGTGAATCGCCATTGACCTACGTATCTTGAGATTCTCCCCCATATCAGGTGGGACTTCATATTCAACTCCTTCTTCTTCATTCTCAGCTCGGACCAAGTTTAAACTAGGTTGTTTTCCTTGTTTTGGATCTTGCATACTATAATTTGAGTATTCAAATTCTCAATGATCATCTACACCACAACTAAAACACACATAAGTTCTTCCTATGACACCACTATAAGCTCTAACCCTATGAAATCCTGTTCCTCGTAGTTGATTCAGGTTATCTTGTCAAGTATCTTCTACTTTCTCAACACCTTGGGACGATTCACCTCTTCCATAGTTAAAACCACCCCATGAGGCAGACAATGTGCTCCTACAGCTTGCTCCTCTACTCCTTTGATCAATTTGTCAGTTTTGTCTTTCCTCGACCTTTAATTCCCCAAAAAACACTTAAACCCCAACTTGAGGCTTTATATGAAAGAATTTCATCCGAAAAAGTGTCAAAACAAGATCTGATCAAAATGATTTAAATGATCCCTACAATGAACTCTTCAATATGCAACTTCCAGTTAAATTGAATCCCAAATGAATAACTGAGTAAAAAATTATGACCCTCAAAAATCCCTGCATCATTTGTCACATAACTAATCACATGTACTCTACCCTATTTGAATTTCTTCTCCATTCTTGGAGAAACTACCACCTCTACACCCTCAGATGCGGGTGCCAGTGAGCCCAACCGATGGCGTGGGGCACCTCGGTCTATGAGCCAAACACGTGGCACCACACATGCTGGCTGGATGAACTTAGGCTCCGGTTCCCTTGCGATGAGCTTAAGCTCCCTCGTGTGGATGGAGAGGGATGTCACTTCTCGACCATTGTCCTAAGTTGACGCTCATCTAGAAGCCTCCTTCGCATTCATGCTGGTTCAGGTGTGTTTAATGGCTACAGGTAAACAATTAATACAAGGTCAGGGTGGCGCCATGAAGAGGAAATCCATGAAAAAACATGGCATTGTCTCCGGTGGTATGTTTGATTTTCTGTTTTGGTTCGTTGGATGCTCTGCGCAACCTGTGGTTTGGGTTTGGCCGGAGGGATGCTCTATGCAGCCTAAGGTCCTGTTTTGGTATATAATACTGGTGTATATTGGAATACTCCACTAGCCCGTCGGATCTATGGGGAACCTCATTCTTGCAAGCATTCACAGTGTTGGAAGGGCTCAACACATTTGTTAGCCGCTTCGTCTTACGCCGCGCAGCTGTCCCTTCCTGCAGTGCCCGAGTAATTGGATTATCACCATGTCTATGCAACATGGTACAGCCGAGCGTGCCAGCAGTGGGAGACGAAAAGCCAAAAGGGGGATCAGTTTTCATATGGAAGAGGGTTACAAGGAAAAAATGTCAATGCCGATCCGTATCCTCATCAGTGATTGGGAAGGCATGGTGGTGAACCAACATTTAGCTACAGGGCATGGCGATAGTAGGATTAACCACTACTGGATGGTAAAAAACATGCTAGGCAATCTAATGGAGAATATGCTTATTAATTGGAGTGCGGCCCATGATACAGTCCTTGCAGTGAAGGAAAAAATGGAAAAAATGGATAGGCAACTCAACAATCTGGATGAAACCTTTGCATGGAAATGCATGGCTGGCACTGCTAGGAAGATTGGACATGTGGATGGAGGAAGTGGAAGCACGACAGGTGGCAAGTCTAGGGATGTCAGCTCGGTACCAATGCCACATTTGGCTTAGGCTCTCCCGTTCCCCACTCCGACCACCATTGAACCATTGTTCAATAGGGTGAGGGAAGACGAAGGGTCGAGCAACAAGCCCCCTCAATCCGCGATAGCAACCAACGATGACGCCACCGACAACTCGGAGGAAGGAGGATGGGGATTCCCAATCCTCGAAGAACCCCCCCCTCCTGATCCATGCTCAGGCCATCAGCAGAGTCGCATGCCTCTCAGGAGTTGAACTATTATATCAGGTTTTTTAGCTTTCTGTGTTTAGTTTGGTTGCGTCCCTATTTATTTGGAAGGAAAAATATGTAATTATGATACCTACCAGCTACTTTGGGTTCCTTAATATTTTGAACATCCTTTGTAATAGCTTTCTTAGACGGCTCTAAATTTTTTATAGGCCCGAGTGGTGGTTCCACCACCTATGACCTCCTTTGGCCAGGGTCTTTTTTATATTTTTTGTTCTCTTAGATTAACAGAATTTGCAGTGTTAAAAAAAAAAACTACCACTTCTACACTTTTTTGTTATGTAATTTCAAGACATAATTACACCTTTAATATATATATATATATATATATATATATATATTATACAATATACTTCAGAGTATTTTGTCAAAACCCACAAAATTATTTTTTACAATTCATTGTAACTCCTATAAATAATATTTAAATATATGAGAAATGAATTCTATATAAAATTTCAAATGAAAATGAGGGTATTATTATCCTCATATTTTATTGGTTATTGAAATATACATATTAAGTTTTTTTTGTAAGAGTAGTAGTATCCTTCTATTAACTGGAAACTACAAAATTACATTAGGTTATCAAAAAATATCCAGTATCCTACCTTTGGGAGAGATAAGGATGAAAAAGAGAGTCTAAGAAATGCTTATGTATGAGATGGCCTTATTTCTGATAACAAAAAGGAAATTAGATTGAGTACTATCTAAAACCTCCATCCTACTAAGATTCTTCCTTGAGGTTTTGACCTATGAAATTACTATAAAATTGTACATAGGAACAATACAAAAATATCTGAAAATATTGGGGGGAAGAGATCCTATACTTGGAAATGGATTACTCGTCATCTTATATCATCAATGGAACGTTGTGGGAGTTCCTAGTTGGATAGAGTTTTTTCTTTGATTGTAGCTCCAATCACTTTGCAATGATACACATTTTGCATGCCATGATTTTGTTTACCACCCTTTGGTTTTTGAGAGAATCCAACTTCTTCTTGAGATTAGCAATCACCCAATTTCATTCTACCGAGACCTGTTTCAGAAGATATTCAATCACCCAATGAAAAAAATTGACCATTCATATAACATGATCCTTTTCTTGGTGTTTCCAAGATTTTGAATCCAATCATTCATTGCATTGCATACCACACCTGCTTGAAAGACCTCACGACTCTAATCTAGATCCTTCATGTACTAATTTTACTCTATCTCTTCATTGTCAACCTTGCTAGGGGTGGTGGGATATGGTCGAGTGCGTGGAATGAACTTCACCCCAAGACTAGGATCAAGGGAGTTCAAATTGGTGTATGTGAATTTCTAAGTCTAATTTCAACTCTTCGAACAACCAAAGATCGCCTTCCATTTCATCGATATTTTTTCATAGGTCAACTAGAATGTAGCAAAAAAGAAACTTCTCTATTGAGTCCATCATGAGGGAGAGGTCATAGATTTCTTGCCTTGAACATGAATCTCTTGGGTCTGGGAGTCAATTCACTAAAGCCTAAATTTATTCTACCTCTTGAAATATTTATGTTTCTTTTTTTCAATAGAAAAATAGTTGTTCCTTGGTATTCATATTGAATCAAAGGTAACAGTTACATATACATGACATAATGTCATTCAAAATATGACGTAGGGATGAGAAGGAGACACTCCCAATAAGGGAACCATAAGACTCACCATCCCAGAGAAAATACAACAATCACATACCATACAGAGAGGAAAACAAGAGTCCAGACAGGCTTATCTGAGGAGACACAATAGGTGGAGAGTGAACACCCCAAGGGGATCACAAATAGAAGTATCCCCAACTAAACAAAAAAGGAAAGGCACATTATGACCCATACTCGAACTCCAAAAAGAGTATGTCGCATAAAACAGAAAAAAACTCCTAGAAGAGTTTTATAAAGCCTTCCTTAATGATATCACCCTCATAAAATTATGAGAAAGAGAGGTGACCTTCCATCATTGTTAGTGCCTCCTTGGATAAGTGGTCTGCACTCATATTGTGCTCCCTGTAGACCTGCATGATGTCTAGGGATAATAAATCCTTCCTAATTTCAAAATTTTTGGTACATCAGTGTTCCAAATTCAAAGTTGAGAGAGTAGCTTTCGAATTCATCCAATTTATGATTACAGAAGAGTGTCCCCGAACATGTAGATTTGGAATACCCATGGAAGCAACTATGAAGAGAAGGGCCTAGAGAGCTAACAACTCAGCCCTCATGTTTGTATTGGGTCCACAACCCATTTTGCAGAACAAGAAGTGATCTTGATTCAAATATAGAGCGGATCCCGCTCCACCCAAGCTATTTGTAGCTGCCCCATCGAAGTAACCATAACATAAGCTAATAATATCAACAGGCCCAAAAACTCTGGATTTTCTTGTGTTGCAGTGTCCCAGGAAAGATGTAACAAGGTCCATTGTTTTGTGGCACAACGAATTCACATTCGTATTTTTCCCATCAAAGATATAAAAAATAGGCAAGAAAGTACACTCCCTTTTATGTTTTAACCAACAAGTAGGGTTCTCGTCCAACTTCTGTGCACACCAGGGAAAGCAAATGTTATAATGATGACCGAGGATGCCTCTAACAACCTTCGCAAATGTGCAATTTATAAACACGTGATTCACATTCTCCTCATTGGAGTTGCGTAGACAACATATATTTGGCCCGCACCATCCTCTCTTAAGAAAATTGTCCCAGGTCAAGATACAATTTCCCAGGCTGAGCCATAAAAAACATTTTCTCTTTAGCAAGATATGCCAGACCCAGATCTACGAGTGGAGGCAATCATGAGATTTTGTAAAATTTGCAGAGACAATTATATCATAGGCCATACATGTCGATACTTCACCGTTAACAGTATTATGAGACTAGAGAATAGAATCATTTTCATGCGAGAGTTTTATCTCTCCATGAGAAAGACCACTAATGTAAGAATCCCATTCATCCTTCCAACTACCCCCAGATACAAGTCATCTACCGAGAGCCAGTATGAATGGTTCAGAGCACCTTCACCTCTATTAATAGCATGGTTGAGAGAGCTAATACCAAGGCCATAGAGATATTCTCGAAGCTCCACCAAGAGGTGAAGAGAGGGGGTTTGACTCGAGATGGGATCAATACCGAGCTTTATGCTTATTCCATTCCCAACTTTCCACCCCAGTTTACTACTGAGTTAGGAGAGAGTTCTGATGAATCTGTTCCAAATAATTGAGGAACCTTTATGTTTCCTACCAAATCATTTGTTCCAAGTGCTCTATTTCCAGCTTGCAAGTACGGGGGGTGGAGTCCCTATAAGGAATTATAATTGAAGACGCCTGAAGTTGGTATTTAGTAAGTTTTTGGAGCTCACAGATGGGCCATTTTCTTAATTTTCCTGTCGACATTATCTAGAACTAGGTGCTACTACATTGGTGCCTATCAGTGCTAGTAATTTATTTTTTTGTTAGAATAGGGGAAGTCTCCTATTTCACCACCTATAGAATGCCAGTTATTTCCATGCCATAGTCTCCTTTTATGTTGTCATCGTGGCCATGATTAGTCAATCCCTACTAAATTGATTGATATTCAACTCTTTTTTGTTGGCATACATAATCATCTTTCACTCAGATTTATCCTTGATGTCCTAGTGCATCTGCTTGAGTATTCATTAGTCGTTATGACCCATCATTAAATTATGTTACCATTAATCATGAGCTCCACATGTGTAGCTCTTTCCTTGTGTCTATTGGATTCTAGGTGGCCCTCAGTGGTGTTCTAGATGGGGCCATGCTTAGTGTTGTCTTGGGGATGAGCAGGGGCTTCCTGATAGGGCCCCATACTATTGCAACTCAACCTACATGGGAAGTATTGAAATATACATTATTAAAATGTGATGTACTTTTATGTTCAACACTTCAAATTATTATAACTATTGTCACACGAACCACCATCTAGTACATACTTTAATTTATATATTATTATGATTATTTTCACACAAACCACCATATAGTACATACCTTAATTTATATATGTAATCATCTCTCTCACTTATTTCTCTTACAACATAAGATTCTTATCACTAATGCTATTCACGAAACCCTCTATCAAATTTTGATAGAGTTCCCCCAAATGCATTCATTCTCAATATACATTGTATGTTTATCTATGTCTACCTTTTTAAGGTCACATTACATAACTACTCAATATACATTATATGTTATTTTATGTTTACCTTTTTAAGGTCACATTACATACCTATATTTTTCCTCATTGTCAACTTCCTTTGAATATGTAAAATCGCTTTGTATATCCTTTTCTTTTATTTATAAATATTCATCTTTTAAAAAATATATCAATATTCATGCCTATAATCCTTTATCTAATCCAAATAAAAATTTCAAAATGGTATTCTATTATAAAATAATTATATGTCTAACCTCCTACTCTATTACACAGAAAAATACTAAGTTCATATCTCATCTTTCCATTTTATTAAGTAATATCTTATACTTTTGAGTTTACGTCATTCCTCCAATAAATTTGACATGTTTTCCTTCCTTCCTAGCCTTGGAAGTATTCATCTTGTCCATATTGTCATGTAAAATGTCGAGGCATTTGCTAGGGTTCCTCTAATTCCAATTCCAATATATGGGCATAATAGAATGAGTGACTTCTCGTAATGTAATCATTATGAGACTTTTGAAAAATATTGTAATGTAATCATTATGAAACTTTTGAATGGTGTCTGACATTCTATTAACCATGGACTTAGAGATGGATTATATATTAAGTCTCTTTTAGATACTGGCCACTTCTAGAGCGAATTATTTTAGAATATGACCACTTGGAATGATAGTAGAACGCGATTATCACATCATTAAAAAATACCCTAGTATATTTGATACGATAAATAAATTAAAGTTGACACAAGTGTACCATGTAGATAAGACAAGAGATAAAGATAAGATGTGATAAATAAGAGATAACTTGAATTGTTCACTTAAATGATGTTAACAAGAAAGACTTCAGTTAAATAAGATAAAACTTTAATTGTTCACTTCAGTGATGTTAATAAGAAAGACTTCAGTTAAAAGAGTTAGCAAAGAAGTTCTAATTAACTAAGTGTTTGCATGATGACACTTGAGTTAACTAAAATATGACACTTGAATTAAACTAAAAGATGACACTTGAGTTAAACTAAAAGATGACTCTTGATTTAGACTAAACATGACACTTGAGTTAATAACCTAATTAAGTGGACTAGTATCTAGTTTATGGGTGAGTTCATATTGAAGTCAGAAGACAAAGTTATAAGCAAATAATTAGAAGGATTGCACACTTTTTATGCAGGATTTGAGGAGATCAATGCGGAGAGCGAATTCTCTCTTGAAGGAATTTTCTATTTTGTGCATGTGACCAAAAACAATGAATTTTTTTTGTGGTGGATATATTGTTGGGTTGTTCTCTTAATCTGTCTTCTCTCTTGCCCTAATATTGCACCAGGGGTGCTTGGTATTCCTCTCTGATATTGCACTAGGGGTTCTTGGTATTCCTCTCTGATATTGCACCAGGGGTTCTTGATGTAATATGCTCATTATGAATACATTCTATGCTATCTATCAATATACTAAAGAATATTTTGCTAGGGTTTTCTCCCTCAAGTTATAGAGGGTTTCCCCATGGTAAATTTTGTGTCTCATGTGAATGTTTATGCTTATGACTCTTCATTATTTTCAAGTACTATTGTAATTCTGCAAGTAAAATAACAAATGAACATGGTATCAAAGCATAGGGCATGAAAGATCTAAGTTTTGTAGTCAAGATTGAGCCTATGTTGGTCTTGGGTGGTATAAGTTGAGCACAATAATTAAAGAATACTGGCTTCATTTTCAGTAACACCAGAAGACCAACTTGAAGGAAATTTGAACTTCAATACTTGGAAGGCCGTGATTCTAGATATCTTGGAAAAGCACGATCTGGATGGATATGTATCCGTTTTTTCTAAAGAGCCTACTACAAATTATGGGAACACTGCTTTCAAGAAGAATCAAGCTAAAACAAAGAGAATTGTTTATGATTATGTGAAACACAATTTGATTTTGGTTATTACTCCATTGAAGAATACAAAGGAATACTTTGACACTTTGACCAATATTTATGAGAAGAAGAATTCCATTTAAAGAGAGCCTTGAAGAAAAAACTTTGTAATATGAAGATGGAGAATGACAAAATTGTTGCTTCCTTCTTCACAAGGATCTCTCAAGTAAGATATCAACTCTTGAATATTGGAGTAACTATCAATGATTACATACTATTGTCGATGATATCCCATATTCATGGGATACATTCTAGTCCACTTTAAATGGTCGAGAAGTGCAACCAAACTTTGAAATACTATGGCATGATTGCTCACAAGAAGAAGGATGAATTCAAAGAAAAAATGCTTCCTCCAAAGAAAATAACCTTGCTCTTATGACAAGGACAAAGAGAGGAAAGAAAAAGTTTTCTCATAAGAAATTTCCTCATCAAAAGGAAAAATAATACAACAATAAATTTGATAGGTCTAAATTCAAATGAGGCTTCAACTGTAATAAGAAGGGTCACTTTGAAGGATATTTCCATGGAAAACAAAAAGGAAATTTCAAGGGTAGCTTCCATGGTTCTATTGCTACATAAGATTAACCTACAATAAATAATTCTTGTCACGTCCCCTCCCATCCACTAGAGAGAGAGTACAACCATAAATGTTTGCTCTGATTGATGCGGGAGCATCTCGCTCGAAGTTCATTGAATTTTGTATGTATTTTGATGGATTCCCCATTTTTTTTCAGAAATCTATAGAGGCATGAATTCATCTTGCGTTCACTCCATTAAAGTCTACGTATAAATTCTCCTACTTCCCAACAAAAGAGAAATTTATCCTATTAGTGATCAAGTCGACGATCAACGAAGAAATATCTCAGAGGAGATCCAGCGGCGGAGAAAGATCGCAACGAAAATCGATGGTCACAATCTATTCCGCATATGGAGATAGATCAACGGCTGAGATTCAACCCACAAGAATCAACGGTGTGGAAAGGATGAGTTTGCATAATCAGGGAAATATGGAAATCGTGATCCCGCATCCCGCATGCAGAATAGACCATTGCGGAAAGGGAAGTTACAAAAATAGAGATCCGCGAAGCCGCATCCCGCATCCCGCATCCCACAAGTTGCAGAAAGGAGAGTTGCGGAAGGAAATCTGCAGGGTGCAGAATTTATAGAAGGACTTTTTCGCATCCCGCATGCGGAATAGACCATTGCGAAAAGGAAAATTGCGGAAATATAGATCTACGAAGCTGCATCCTGCATCTTGCAAGTTGTGGAAAGGAGAGTTGCGGAAGGAAATCTACGGGGAACATAATTTACAGAAGGAAGTTTCTACATCCCGCAAGTTGCAGAAAGGAGATTCAACCTGTTAACATATGTCTTGGATAGATTTGATCATTCAGGCCATCACCAATTTGACAATCTAATCCCCATAACGTAATTTAAAAATTAATTGAAAGTAAACATACACAGATGCATACAATTGCAATTATACAGAAGAAGCAATTCATCAATTTAACACATTAAACATGTTCATCATATTTCATCAAGCAAATGCAAATGCAGAGATTAACACAAAGATACTTATCTTTGAAAGAAGCTTGCCCCGCAACCAGCTTTGTTGCTGCAACGTTCCACCCAACCATAGGCCAATGTGCTCATCAATCTCTCGGCATCACTACCACCCCTGAGTTGGCCATGATTCCCACAAGGAATAAGGAACACTAGTAGGCTCACACATATCCAAGGATACGACAAAACTAAGCCAAGACAACACAATTGGGTTTATCAGGATGTAGGAAAACAAGCCAATATACTGCTGGGTTTATCAGGCTAATCAACCAAACCAACTAACAGTTGGGTTTATCAGGTTACTTAGCCAAACCAACTAACAGATGGGTTTATCAGGCTACAAATCCAAGCCATCTCACTATTGGGTTTAGTAGACTGCAGTCAGTCAAGCCAACATTCACATTAAGGATTAGCCAAGCCAACTAATAGATGGGTTTATCAGGCCACGCATCCAAGTCGTCTCACTACTGGGTTTATCATACTAATTAGCTAAGGATTACTCACAAGAACAATCACAACAAGACACAACCAAGCCAACATATGGGTTTATCAGGCTATTATCCAAGCCACCCTTCAAGTTGGGTTTATAAGGCTTCTAAGGCAGTGGACAGGAAGAACTATTAAGCTAGTGAGCTCATCCACAGAGCTAAGGACACCTTCACAAGATCTATCTCACCTGGCATCCACGTTTCCTACACACACAACACAAGGAAGTGTCCCCTTATCTGTTCCACAGTCCCTCAAGGTACACCTTCCCTTCCAATGCTCTTTAGGATGTGCATAGTAGATTCACCAACCACTCTTATCTTATTGTGAGGTTCCACACTAGGTTTATCAAGCACATTCTATGTCTCTTCCACTACTAAGTCTTGTATATAGTTCAGACCAAACCTAGGGTGCATATCACATCAAACCATAGGCAGACACAAAAACACAAGATTCACTCTAATACACAAAGTAACAGGGTCTCATAACACTCTGTAGTTCATGATAACACTGCAACACTACAACCAGGGTCTCAGCAAAGGAGTAAAGAATACTTGCAAAAACGCGTAGCAACACCTGCTAGCTCTTGCTGCATCTGTCGTATCGGGAAGAACGACCAACGCGTGGGTGAATGATCATGAAATGAACAACCCCCCTCCACGTGAATGAAGGATGGATGATCAAAACGTCTCGCAGCTCCTCCCAAAATGTGAGGGAATATGAAAAGGTGAATGCATGAGGGAATGTGCATACGTTTTTGGGTGTTTTCTTTTGACACATGACTTTTCCCCAATGGCTCAAGGCTAAACATCGCCCCCCCTATCCTTAGG
This sequence comes from Pseudotsuga menziesii, assembly GCA_001517045.1. Classification (NCBI taxonomy): domain Eukaryota; kingdom Viridiplantae; phylum Streptophyta; class Pinopsida; order Pinales; family Pinaceae; genus Pseudotsuga; species Pseudotsuga menziesii. The sequence goes on along the minus strand of LPNX011135266.1, from coordinate 84,158 downwards.
AAATCATGCCCCCATCTCATTATTTGTTGCATTGACATAGCTGGTTGCGGGTATTTAATTTACATTTTTTCATGATGTCTCAAACATATTGTGCCTGGCTAGAACATAAACCATCGGCATCAATTTTAAATGTCGAAACATAAAACACTAAACCCATGGTGTGGCCTTTTCCTTTAACTCCACACCATGATTTAATACAATATTTACATCATATGCAATTCAATGGGGTCAAAACTAGGGTGTTACATTCCCCTCCCCCTTCAATAGAACTTTCCTCGGTGCTTTACAAAATTTAACAAAATGCTACACTGGCACCTCCCTCAGTGCTCTACAAATCTGAACAAAATGGATGTGCCAATCACATGGCATCCTCGAGCTTCCACGTAGCCTCTTCAAAGCCGCATTGCTTCCTCTGCATCATTATCTGTCCAATGGCATGATATGGAACTCTTCCAATTCCTTGCTTACATGCATCAACACATGCCACAAGATATTTTCCTAGTCTTGGAGAATCCTTCTCCTTAGCTTGGAACGTTTCCAGTGTCTTTGGCAACCAACAATACCTATGCTCAAGCAATGAGTCAATTCCCATGTCAGTATTCATAAGATTTTCCAAAATCATAGATGAATCACATGCACATGTATATTGATATACAATCAACAAAAAGTTGCCAAGTGAACCAAATACTCATCTACATAAGTAGCTTCTTTTGGTTCCATAGGAGTCTGAATGGGATTTATACAACCATGGCGCTCACAACCCTGCCCCAACCCACACCTGGGTGTGCATTAAAGGGTATACAAATTTCTATAAGCCTCAAATCACCTCAAAATACCTCTCAATCGAGGTCTGACAACTCTATTATTGAGCCCAACACCTCTTCGGGTGCTTCAATAGCAGTTCTGTTCAAGAGCTTGCACCTCCTCTAGTGGCTTACCGAGCTCAGGTGCTTCCTTTTCGAACATCACAATGAATTCAATTCATATGTTAGATTCATTCCTATAGGATGTAATCTATAACAAGATTTTCAAAACCATGGCTGCATCATATGCTCATGTATATTAAAAAAAATCAATAACAACAAAAGTTTGATAAGTAAACCAAACAATTATCTATATAACATCTCCCAACCGAGATCTAGTCATCCTTGCTTCAGAGCCTAACACCGCCTTGGGTGCTTAATGGCAGCTCTAGTTTACAGGCTTAGCACCTCTTCCAGTTCTCACCACTTCTCAGGTGCTTCCTTTCCAGGAACCATAATAGATTAATTCACATGTCAGATTCATTTCCACAAGATTTATTTATTTTAACAAGATTTCCGAAATCTTAGCTGAATCATTATGTACATGTGTAATCACAGAAAATCAACCAATATTTCCAAGTAATCCAATACTTATATGTATAGCATCTCTCAACTGAGATCCAATCAGCCCCGCTTCAGAGCCTAACACCTCTCTGGGTGCTCAATAACAGTTCTATCTTAAGGGCCCAACACCTCCTCCAAGTGCTGACCAATTCCATTATAAAATTTCAATAATAGGTTCCCAAACCTATTCCAAAAGCATCCCTCCACGAAGCCATGTACACCCAGTACATCCTTCCGAGGAGCCATGTACATCCAATACATATTTTCTTCATCTCACCTACATTACATTCAATCATGCAGTTCATATGAGATTTCATCAAAAATTTCAGTCATATATTTTCAAACCTATTTCGAACATATCCCTTCAAGAAGCTATGTACACCCAATACATCCTTCCAAGAAGCTATGTACTCCAAGGGCGTACTTCCATCATCTCACCTGCATTACATACAAGTATGCAGTTTACATGAGATGTCATCATAAAAATTTTAATCATAGATTTTCAAATTTATTTCCTGCATGCATTGATTTTCCAAACATCAAACGATCAATAACATTGATAGTCAAAAAAAATCTGAATTCACAATTCTGCTTCCTACAAAAAATCAGATTTTTGTAACCATGAGGTCATCCTCATATTGTTTGGATTTCTGCAAGCAGGAGCACTCATCCCCTACTTACACCTGCTGACCAAAACTTGGACATCCACACACAACATGTCATTCTGACAAAATTTTAAATCATCCAAACAGTCATAGTTAGCAATAGGAAATGTTAGTCATTAAACAATGCAAGGGAAGCATATCCATGGTTAGTATGATTCAAAAACATCATAGGAGATCATAGTCTCCCATAATCAATAAAAAAACTTGCAATCTAAAGTTTCAAAATCTGTTGTCAGTCATGAGATCCTTCTCATGGCACATGGTAGTTTCCTGCCTTGGGTTTCATTGGGCACCACCATACTGCTCTGCTCAGGTCATCCTTCCCGAGTCTTCAGGAAGTCCTCATATGTATTCCCATACACACAAGGGTCGTTTCTTCATGGAACTACAAATTCACATGCATGCCTCTCCAACCTATACCTAGGCTCCACTTTACCTACATAATATCCTTCTTTAGTGAACTTCTTGCAATACCTTGCAAGTCCCACAAAAGATATTATATCTATTAACTTTCTTGAAGTAGGCCAACTCATCATGGCCTCAATATTTCTAGGGTCTCCAGATATTCTTTTATCTGAGATAAGGTGACCCAAATGATGAATTATATATTCATAGTAGTCACATTTGCTCAAACCTACATACAACTTATGCTTCCTGAGCAATTTCAAAGTCATCCTCAAATGTTCCACATGTTCTTCCTCTTTCTCAGAATAAATAAGAATACCATCAAGGGAAACAAGAAAAAACCTGTCCAGATACTTACCGGGAACATTAGTCACGAGGAACATAGATGTAGTTGGTGCAGTTGTGAAGCCAAATGATACCACTATAACATCATAAGATCTATATCTCACTCTGAAGGTTGTCTTATGAACATATTCCTCATTGATCCTTACCTGCTGGTAACCAGACCTTAAGTCAATCTTGGAAAACAACTTTGATCTTCTCATTTGATCAAGAGGTCATCAATCCTAGCAAAGGATACTTTTTCTTCGCAATGAACTTGTTCAACTGCCTGTAACCAATACACCACCAGAGTGTATAATATTTCTCTTTCTCAAACCAAACATACTCGGCCTAGCATACTTCTTTTCTCACAATTCTTGCAGCTGCATCTTCAGTTCTAGCATTTCTGGTGTACTCACCCGGTAGGGTGTCTTGGACATTAGTGCATCTCCCGGTACAAGTTCAATTGTGAGATCAACATCCCTCTTTATAGGAATCCCTGGAACTTCATCAGGAAAAACATCCCTAAATTCTTGCAACATGTGGCATCCCTCTAACCTAGGAGTATCATTCTCTGCTGCCTCCAAAACCTGAAATGCATACACTTTGCAACATTTCCCACATAACTTCTTCAACTGTATTGCTGAATACTGCCTTCCAGATATCACTCTTTTTTTTTTGGAAATCCCTTCACAACCCTTAGGTTTCCTTTTTCATCCAAGCACTCAAAATTATTGTTGTAACAATCAATCCTTTTTCTCTGTGCTTCTGACCAATCCATTCCAATCAGAATGTCATAAGAACCAGGTGGTAGAACATTCCGATCTTCATAAGTGACCAACTATTCATAACCAATGGACACTTCCTTTACCACCTCATTGAATTCCTCCTGATTCCAGTGGCTAGTTAGACTAACCATGATATTCTATGTTATGACTTCTTCAAGGTGCATAGCTCAACAAGTCTAGGGGTGATATAGCTGTGAGTCGATCTAGGGTCAATCAAAACAGAAACAATTTGTTCAACAATCTCACCCTTAAATTCCACCGTAGTTGTGTTAGGACCTTCCTGATGGTCTTATAACACTGCACAAATTTTAGGAATGATCATTGCTTCCTAACCCACAGTTTCAGCTTCTTGGGTGCTAGGGACTTCACCATCATTCCTATTCGCAAGTGGACGATTCCTGCGCATATGGGGTCCTTCACATCCCCAACATTTGAGTGGTTCCTTTAGCTTTTCCCTCATCATTCTGGCTGGATCAACCTCAGCTTGTCATGGATGCCTTTGCTGCTTTAGGAGGTGAGAAGGTTTAAAACCTTTCTTCCTTGGGTTAAGCTTCACATTTTCCATATGGGAATTTCTCCTACTCCCTTCTACCTCTGTTAAATGATGCCCATAGTTTATCTGCTTTTGGAGGTATTCTAAACTCTGTAGCATGACTGAAGTCATCTGGTTTTGCTTTGCCAAATCCTTTACCAGCCTTTTATTTTCTTCCTTGCTACCCTGCAACTCTACCCTCATGCTTCTTATGGTAGATGCAGCATCTGGGGAACTCTCTCATTCCCTTTTCCCAACAGTTTCAGTTTCGTGACCTTGGATATTGTAAGTTGGCCTTACATACCATTCCTCATGTGGACAAATCCGACACAAATGGGGTCCTCCACATCTACAGCATTGGAGTGGCTTCCTTCCCTCTTGTGGGTCTCTTGGATTTTCCCCCATATCATCTTTCCCGTGTCCACGGGGATCCTATGCATCATCCATGCTGTTAATTTTCTTGGCGTTGATCTTCTTTGACCTCCTTGGTCATACCAAGATCACCTCTTCAATATGCACTATGAATCTGCAAAATGTGTTAGCAACATCATTTGTTAGTCAATCTTAGAAATTCAAACAATTACTTACCAATTTCTTATTGCAAGCATGAACGGTCAATGTGCCTTTGATTAGGTTGGCTAAGTTTAGCAATTTTGCTAAATAGCACTCTTTATTGCTGTAGTTTTCTTTCTGCAACCAATTGCCTTGGCACATTTATACCAATGTTGCAACCAACAACTCTATCAAATCACAACCTGGGTGTTCTTTTCCATTTTTATCTGTTCAACTTGGACCATTTAGGCCATAGTGCTGCAAACTTTGCTATGATACCACACTTTCACGTCCCCTCCCATCCACTAGAGAGAGAGCACGACCATAACTGCTTGTTTTGATTGATGCAGGAGCATCCAGCTCGAATGTCATTCAATTCTGTATGTATTTTGATGGATTCCCATTTTTTTTTCAAAAATATATAGAGGCATGAATTCATCTTGCGTTCACTCCATT
>LPNX011135266.1:67998-78913 GCA_001517045.1 Pseudotsuga menziesii | reverse complement strand
GGGGGATGATGTCATCTACTAAAATGTAATTGGTTGATTTTTATAGTACATTTTGGTCCTTTTGAGGCCCATTTTTGACCTCAAATTCTCTCTAATGTCTGCGTATAAATTCTCCAACTTCCCAACAATAGAGAAATTGATCCTGTTAGTGATCAAGTCGACGATCTACAAAGAAATATCTCAGAGGAGATCGAATGACGGAGAAATATCGCGACAGAAATTGACAGTCACAATCTATTCCACATCTGGAGACATATCAACGACTGAGATTCAAACCCGCAAGAATCAACAGTGCGGAAAGCCTGAGTTTGCGGAATTGGGTAAATATGGAAATTGCGATCCCGCATCCTGCATCCTGCATGCAGAATGGACCGTTGTAGAAAGGAAAGTTGTGGAAATAGAGATCTGTGAAGCCGCATCCCGCATCCCGCAAGTTGCGAAAAGGAGAGTTGTAGAAGCAAATCTACGGGGAATAGAATTTACAGAAGAATGATTCCGCATCCCGCATGCAGAATAGAAAGTTGTGGAAATAGAGATCTGCAAAGCCACATCCCGCAAGTTGCATAAGGAAATATGCGGGGAAAATAATTTACAGAAGGACGTTTCCGCATTGCGCATCCTATAAATTACAGAAAGGGGATTCAACTTGTTAAGAGAAGTCTTGGACAGATTTGATCATTCAGGCCATCACCAATTCGACAATCTAAGCCCCATAACGTAATTCAAAAATGCATTGAAAGAAAACATACACAGATGCATACAATTGCAATTATACAGCGGAAGCAATTCATCCATTCAACACATTAAACACGATCATCATATTTCATCAGGAAAATGCAAATGCATAGATTAACACATAGATACTTATCTTTGAAAGCAGATTTTCCCGCAACCAGCTATGTCGCTGCAACATTCCACCGAACCATAGGCCAGTGTGATCATCAATATCTCAGCACCCCCGAGATGGGCATGATTCCCACAACGAATAAGAACACTAGCAGGCTCAAACATAGCCAAGGATACAACAAAACTTAGCCAAGGAAACACAGCTGGGTTTATCAGGATGCATTAAAACAAGCCAATATACTACTGGGTTTATCAAGCTAATCAGCCAAGCCATCAAACAGTTGGGTTTATCAGGATACTCACCCAAGTCAACTAACAGATGGGTTTATCATGCTACACATCCAAGCCATCTCACTGCTGGGTTTATCAGACTACAGTCAGTCAAGCCAACATTCACATTAAGGATCAGCTAATCCAACTAACATATGGGTTTATCAAGCCACACATCCAAGCCATCTCACTAATGGGTTTATCAGACTAATCAACCAAGGATTACTCACAAGGAAAAACACAACAAGACACAACCAAGCCAACATATGGGTTTATCAAGCTATTAGCCAAGCCACCCTTCAAGTTGGGTTTATCAAGCTTCTAAGGTAGTGGAAAGGAAGAACTGCTAAGCTAGTGAGCTCATCCACAGAGCTAAGGACACCTTTACAAGACCTATCTGACCTATCATCCATGTTTCCTACACACCCAACATAAGGAATTAGTGTCCCCTTCTCTTCTCCACAGTCCCTCAGGCTACACCTTCCCTTCCAGTGCTCTTTAGGATGTGCATAGCAGATTCACCAGCCACTCTTATCTTATTGTGAGGTTCCACACTAGGTTTATCAAGCACATTCTACGTCTCTTCCACTCCTGAGTCTTGTATATGGTTCAGACCAAACCCAGGGTGCACATCACATCAAACCACAAGGAGACACTACAACACGCGATTCACTTTGATACACAAAGTAATAGGGTCTCATAACACTCTGCATTTTAGGATAACACTACAATACAAAAACCAAGGTATCGACAAAGGAAAAAAAGAATACTTATAGAAACGCGTAGCAACACCTACTAGCTCTCGTTGCGTCTATCGGATTGGGAAGAATGACCAACACGTGGGTGAATGATTGTGAAATGAAGGATGGATGATCAAAACATCCCGCAGGTCTTCCCAAAACGTGAGGTAAGATGAAAACGTGAATGCATGAGGGAATGGGCATACGTTTTTGGGTGTTTTCTTTTGACACATGGATTTTCCCCAATGGCTCAAGGTTAAACATCCCCCCCCTTATCCTTAGGAAATCATGCCGCCATCTCATTATTTGTTGCATTGACATATCTGGTTGTGGGTTCTTAATTTTCACTTTTACATGATGTCTCAAACATATTGTGCTTGGATAACACATAAACCATCGACATCGATTTTAAATGCTGAAACATAAAACACTAAACCCATGGTGGGTCCTTTTCCTTTATTTCCACACCATGATTTAATACAATATTTACATCATATGCAATTCAGTACCATGGGCTCAAAACTGGGGTGTTACAATTCTTCTAATGATTAGGAGACAAGGAAGGAGTAATATATTGTCTCAACTTATCTGTATCCATTACCACTAGTTCTTAGACATGGCTGGTGGACAGTGGAGCATTCAAACACATGACTACATATATGATCTTGTTGAGTGCCCAAAAATTCCCAGGCATCGATAGTAGGGATTCTCCCTAGTAAGCGATCCCAACTAGATCGTCCACCATTTGGTGTGGGGAATTTGTCCGGTTAATGGTCCAACTACAGTAGATGTATTTGTTTAATTTCTTTACCAGTTGCATCTCGGTTCACCGTTTATGCGAATTTTTTAATTAAAGGATGAAATACACGTGCCTAATTGAATGCATATAATTGACAGATAAAAACCACACTAGTGATGCACATGTTCTTACCTTTCGTCTTATCGCTCCTGCCTTATCAATTATCTATTTTTTCCTAAACTAATCTAACTATCCTCTCCTATCCTATCCCTACAGGGAGCAAATTCGAATTAAGAGTAATATATTGGAAATCTTCATACAAGTATAATAGATAGTTGTTCCAACACAATGTTCATATTTACAACAGAAAGAATACCAAAGATAGCTCTGATACGATAAAACAACTTATTACTCATTTCACACATAGACATTTGCATAGAATGTAAAATCATTCATCATCAATGAAGTAATTCAAGAAAGTTAGAACGATCTCACAATATATGTTACGAATGCAAGAAGAAGTAGTTCCACATTAAACATTCCACACATTCTAGGCAAAATCTCTGTGCAACTTTTTCTCAGCAAAAAAGATCCTCCGTATTAGCAAAAAAATAGTTCTCTTACAAAATGGTCCAGCCTCTATTATGCTAGCAAAAATTCCTTTGTCTTTACTTTCCTCCTCTATTTATATTACAACAATATTTTGTCCTCTAGTGACTCCTCGTTCACCCTAACCCTAGGAATTCCTAACATTTGTCATTTTGTGCTTACATAGGAAAATACAAAAAGATTTTCAAAGCAAGAAATTAGGTGGGCCTTGACACACTAGAAATATATCTTTCCCACACATTATATTCTTTAGCTATGTCCTTATATTTGGTAGGATCCAATACTTGCAAAGTTACTTCATGAGTTGACAATTGTGTCTCTATATACGCCACCATCTCTGTCGTAGCCTTGCAAATGTCTTCCAAGAAATATGAATTGATAGAAGCGTGTCCTACAAAGTGATGAATGTATTCTTATGTGAAATCATCTATTTTTCTAATATACTCTATATCTTCCCGCAACCAATCCCACATTTATTCTATGCATTGGTCCTTTTTTGGAAGCTTAGTTATTTGTGGAACTAAAAGGGTGTGACACTTCTCATGGACCTAATGGATTTTCTTGTAAAAGTCATGGCACTTTTATACGGTCTTAGGAATTTCATTATTTATCCTCCTATCTGATTTCTTGCAAAATTCCAAAAGTGCCATCTCTGACTTCAGGTCCTTTGTTGTCTTCTGGGGAAAATGATTAGGGAACTTTGAAGTAGTTTCCCTCCAGGATATCTGGATTTTAACCTTTTCTACAATATCTAACAACCCTTTCCTGAATTCCAATGACTCCATAACTATCACCTTCATTATTGCCATCATTAGCCTCATCTTGTAGATTTCATTTGTCAAGATTACTTGAGAATGATATATCTGTTCCCGAATCTTGCAAGCTTGATCACAGAACAGAGTTATATCTTTCTTTCTCTTGTGTTCCAAATCCATTTTCATCGTCAAAGATTCCTTCTTCCTAACCAACTCATCAACCCAAGTTTTCAATTCTTCGACCTGTTGGTTTGCGATTGACTCTCCTGACTCTAACTGAGAGATTCGAGCTTAGTCACTCTTCTCCCCTTCCATAATCATTAACTACACAGTTAATGCATCCTTTTTTGCTTCCAAATTTTGATACTCATTCAGTAACCTCTCCTTCTTAGAGAGAATGGAATCACGTTTCCTTTTTAATTCTATCCCTTCTCCTTGCAATTTCACCAAATTATCTTTCAATTTGAACATCTTCTCTTTATTTTTCTCCATGTCATTCATTAATCCGTCAACATTATCAGCACTAGACTGGGAAGCTCCTATGTTTACCGAGGCTATTAATTTCGGGTCTTTATGGGTACCTTCCATAATTATGTTCTCCATGACAGTCATCACATCAATCTGAGTGCCCATTTTTAACCTTTTCTCTGACCTTCTCGTGATGGTATTTCTAGTCTTATAAAAAATAATGGTGTCCAAGTGACCTACAAGATGCTGCTTTGACAGGGTGAACAGGGTGAGCCGGAGTTCTTCAAAAGGGATGTGGCTACCGGTAAGTGTCTTACTTGTTGTGCTAGGAGGGTGTTCTATGGGCTAGTGGGATCACTCTGGGTTACCTCTTTGTACACATAGTTCTTGACCTTATCTTCTTCTTCTTTCCTCTTAAGCTCTTCTGCTGCTTCCCTTTTTGTTGTTTCCTTTTTATTCCATTCTTCCTCAACTTCCCTTTGTGATCTCTGTTTTGTTTCCTTCCGTAATTTTTCTTCTTCCTCTTGCAACCTTTGGGCCTCCTTTGCTTCCTTCTTTTGAGATTCTTCCTTTTGTTTCTGAAGCTTTTCCTCCATTGTAGCGCTGACAGTCTTACTAGCGCTGGAAACTCTCTTCCGAGCAAAGCGTTTGTTTAGTTAATTAATATTGTTCACTAATATGAACACTTTTTCATCCTCATTGAAGAAGTATGCATATTCAAAACGTATCTTAACCACTCTGCAATGTTCAATGAACTTCTTCCTACTATCATTCCTCGCAAAACTCTTCTCCCAAAAATGGAACACTTCTAGATCCTTCACAAAATCTTCAGCCCCTTTCAATCTTGAAAATTTATAGAATCTAATATAGAAGGGAAAAAAAGGAAATGAGGTTTTTTTATGATGATGCAAGTAGCTTCCAATCCCATTAATGAATAATTTCCTCACAACTTCCTTGTGAACTAAAAATTCCATTGCATATCTGGGAAAAAGGGACGGAGCTCGAGAAAATCCATAAATTATGATGTACATGCCCTCCTCTGAGAAGTAGTAGTCCCCATATTCAGTTATGAATTCCATTTCATTTTTAGACAAGCAGTTTGGTTCTTCATGGAAAATTATCCAGTTAAGAGGCATGATCAACTCTTCACATATGAGCTTATAATAACCTACATATCGATGGGCCCATAGGATGTGATAAGCCACGTAAATTGGAGAATCAAATCTATTCCAGATGCACTCCAACTTAGGAAATGTGTGTCTAGTTAATATCAAATCTATGAGGTATGAAGACATATAGAATTCTTCCTTATTTTGGGTTAAACCTCCTTATGCAGCTGTGATTGATGATGACATGCTTTCTGTTATGATGACCACCCAATTAAAAATTGTGCCCTGAAAGGCTATATAGTAAATTAGAGATACCCAATTTAACTTGTAGATAGTCCCATCCACCTTGCCAAAAATTTTGCTCAACAATAAAGCTATAATTCTGAAAGGGGTCCTTAAGCTTTGAAATTCATAGTCTCCACTTTCTTTCCGTTTCAGTTGCTTTCCTGATACTACCATTTTCTTATCATACTCCAAGGGGTCTGTGTTTATACCTTTGATCCAATCTTCAGTCAACATGACATGGGGTGGTAGTGAATTGTATGATGCTTCTATATGAGTTGGATGGAATGAGGCAAATGCATCCGGTTTAATGGCAGAAATGATTCTTGATGTGGGACCAACTTGTGGTAGCATCCACCCGATAAAATCTGAACAGGGAAAGAGTTTTGGGCGCGTAGCTTCTTTGGTGATGCCCAACCTTTCGATATTTTGATACAAAACCATTTCTTCGATACCTACATAAGGGATATCATGGTCTCGGATCATTTGATACAATTCCCCCCATTTGAATTCATGGGCAATTCCTGTTACTTCTTTTGTATCTGTAAACATGGTTTCTATCTTGGTGTCTAATATAACCTCCATATCCAAATCTTCTTTGCTTACCTTAGACTTCTTCCTGGAACCCTTCTTAGGCATTTGCAAATCGTGTTGAACAGAAGAAAAATGGTACAAGCAATTTTAATAATAGTATGAAACTGAGAAAAATAAGCAAAAAACACTTCAAAATGTTCTTCCCAACATTTTATTAATAAACAACATACATCACTACTCAATATCGTAGAAGAAATGACCTTCCTTCTACAAGCGATGTCTCTTGAAAATGCTTATGGGCTATATATAGGAGAGGTGAATCCCAAGTAAAATAGACAACATACCAAACCATCCCCATGCATCCTCAACCAACCAATTGGGTAATCCTGGCCTAAGTATCTACAATATTCTGTATGGCAAGCAGTATCTTAAAGGCCTTATGGAACTGACCGAAGACCTTTTACCTTAATGGAGGAGTTGACTAGGGCTTGGTATTATTATTCAATGAGCTACAACGTAAGGCTGCACATACCACATAGACACATTGATTTCCAGGAAGTACATAACACTCTGCTAAAATTGTTGTGCCATTTAGATCTTCAAGCAATTAGTTCATAATTATTATTGCAGCAAAATGAGAATGAAGATATACATTGAACACATAAAACCACACAAGAAACATATGAGTATAGCTCAGATAATTACAGTATCATTGTCATTTTTTAAATTTGGTGTTACAATAGTTTACGTAGGAAGAATTCGAATCCATTAGGAAAAAATTCGAATCTACCAATTGGATGTGACTGTACCTAACTGACTAGCTAACTCAAGATGTCTCAATAAATATCGGAGTCCAAATAGCTAACTCTAAATGTCTAAACAATTCACACAATTAGTAATAAACAGTTAACTCAGTCTAACTGAAGTGGTAGGTGAGCAAAGGTGCCTAATCCAACCATGCATAACTAGTGCTAATTGAACTCATTGTGATCTAACTAAATGTAACTAGAAATTAACTAAGCTTAACTAGTTCCAACTCCAACTGACTGAAGGAGGTTGGTGCCGGGACTCCCAATGCCTCCTAAAATGTAGGCATTGGCCTAGGAGGCGCCTAAACTTATGCATGCAAGTGAAGTTAGTGTCAATTATCCTCTAGCATTGTTCCCCACGCTTTAGTAACTAGTACATGTGGCCCCATTATGCCATGTGGAGCCAATGGTACTAGCAGACTTAATTAATTAATTAAAACTCCTAAGTCATTCTAAATTAATCTAATAGATAGTTTGTTCAAGGGAGGATTATAAATCCTAACACCCCCACTGAATCCTAACTTGGACAACTGTGGGCCTTGAAAACAAGGCCATAAGTCAACCATATACAATCTAAAAGATCAAATGCTGCTTAATATAACTGAGAAAATAGGGGAAAACATCATGGGACCCCCCTACGCCCCCCCCTTAAGATAAGTAGAAATCAGGAAATACAAGTTAAAAACTTGCAAAATATTTTTCTGCAATTTGCAGCAGTATGCAATAGTGATGCAGTATTCTGGTTCTTCTGTGCAGCAGCATCCTGAATATGTACATGTGAACCTATGAATCCAAACAAAGTGATTATGTCTGGAGAAATATTCTTCTTTGGAAGAAGAATAATGTACTTAACTGAATCCGAAATATAAACGACTGCACGGTGAAAACTGGACCCATGTAGAGCAGCTGAAATCAACTGATGAGAGAGAAAAAGTTCTTGAGAATTCGAACCATGTGAGGAATACCCAAGAAATGGATATATGGAAGCCTTGAAAATCAATCCATGTGAGGTAAAATCATCCCCAAGTGTTAGGAGCAAGTGTCCAGGCGGATGGAGAATGTCTCCAACTTTACTAGTTCTGTGAGGAGATGAGCATGTGATCAAAAGTGTAGGTAGAGAATCCCTAGGACCGTGAAGAGCGAATTCTTGAGCTCAATAATATGATATAGCTTCAGAAAAAACCAATCATTCAAAAAATCTAATATCAACAATCTCATAAGAGAAAACTAACATCAAATCCTCAGCAACAAAATTGAAGGAGACTTGCGGTGCTTGGTTTGTCACACCAAAATCGATGAAACCAGTTACAAGCAATAATGAAATCTCTTGAATCTTAAAACCTGAACCAAATATTATCATATCCAAATAGGTTCATATCATATCCAAAACTGTGCTCCACCGAGATGGTAGATGCACAATTTTCACCTTCAAAATTCTAATTTTTGGTGCATGCAATCCTGTAGGAATTTAGTGGAAGATATAGATTAATGAGAGTGAATGGATCACTCTTATAATCTGATATTATTTCCAAAATATCCATGGTATTACTTATCTACACACCAGCAACATCATTAGAGATAGAGAAATCAAATTCCTCAGCCTTTTCTGAAACAATCACCGGTAAACTATCCACAAAAATTAAAGAATCACTGGAGATTTTTTGCAAAGAATAGAAGGAGAGTTTTTATTCAAAAACAGAGATTCGAATGTCTTCTTTTGGATCAGCCATGTGAGGATATGAGATATCAGATATCTCATACACTTCTGGAGCAACAGGAGAAGGAGTCACTCCAAGGAGACTTTCTTCAATTCGAATTGACTGTAGGGAAAATTCTGCTTCTTCTTCATCTTCAACAATTTGCTTTTCTGTAGGAGAGGGCATGAAATTATTATGATGGATTTTATCTGAACCTCTCAATATCTAGGATTTTAGATTCATCTCCCATATGACCGCTAGGTGCTCCTGATAGAGGGAAAGCAATGAAGGATTTCCTGGAGGCAACCATGTGGTTTGATGCTCCAAAATATGTCAAATAAGCCTTCGACGGAGTGAGGCTTGCATGCAAGTATCTCTCATATTTTTCAGTATGCTCTTCATCATCAGAAATATCTACACCTTGTGGAAGGGAAATATTGTTCTGTACACATAGAGAATTCAACTGGTCGAGGGTCTTCTTAATGCACGAGTCTTCCGGATGAAAACCCCTCATACAATAGGGACACTTTTTCTTTTCAAACTTCTTTCTTTTATTAGAACCAAAGGCTCCTTCATAAGTCTTCCGGTTCTCTTTAGGCTTAGAATAAGCTTCCTTAGGATCCTTCCCCTTAGGTCTCCCTTTAGCTTGCGGTTTGGTAGATTTTTTCACTAGGAGAGATTGATCTTTGGAAGTCTAGATGACTCCCATCTAGATCAACTTATCTTGCTCCTGTATTAAGGATTCGACAAACGAATCAATGGAGGGAATTTTCCAACCGGGAAAGGCATCCCTTTTGGAATGAAATATTGAGACAAATACAAAATACTTAGAACCGAGTTTGCTGAGAATGGAGAGCACATTTTTCTCATCCTTTCTTTCTATTTCGCATTGTCTGCATTGGAGTGCAAGAGACTTGAATTTGGTAAAGAATTTCTCTGCTATTTCGAAATTGCTAGGATGTAAGGCTACTAGCTAATTCTACAGGAGGTGTCCCCAAAGCTCATCTAGTTTTCCAAACAAGTATTCAAGCTTTTGCCAAGATTCTCTGGGTGTCCTCAACCCTTCAAGGCAGAAGAGGAGATGTTTGGATATATGAGTGCATAGATAACCGAAAGCTTCATCTAAGCGATTCAGAAACTTGTTCTTCTCAACTGGCTGACGGGGCTTAACCACCCTTCCAAGTATTATCCTATAGTAGCCAAGCTTGCACAAGGACAGCTGCATATCTACCCTCCAATCAAGATAATTGAAGGATGTAAGGATCCGAGGAAAAGAAGGTTGAGAATCCATAATTATCCTGCTGGAAGAACACAAATATTCACACAAGCTACGTAACACTTGTACATTTTCACTGAAAAACACTAAAACATTCGAACTATGTTAGAATCATGATTTTCCTCTCAACATGAACACTTTATGAGGGTCCGTCATGCCCACACTGCCACTTTGAATAAATTTAGAGGAAGCATATCACTATTGGGGACTTCTATGGAAACCTAGCTGCTTCTGGTGTTCAATGGGGAGAAACAAACATGAAGCTTGCTTGAGATGGCTTTGATACCATGTTAAAATTGTTGTGCCATTTATATCTTCAAGCAATTAGTTCATAATGAGTTATGCAGTAAAAGGAGAATGAAGATACACACTGAAAAAATCAAACCACACAAGAAACCAATGAGTATAGCTCAAATACTTATAGTATCATTTTCATTTTTTAAATCCAGTGTTACAATAGTTTACATAGGAAGAATTCGAATCCATTACCAAACTATCCCATACTATCCAATACTATCCCATTCAAATTTGGAGCATGGCCACATCAATGTTTTGAGTACGATTTGGAGCTTATATAAATAGGTTATGCGAGATCTCCTTCTTTTATCCCTTTTATAAGTAAGTTGCTAAAATAAAGATAGAGTTTTTTTTAAATATTGTTATGTCATTCAAAGTTCTGAACTTGCTAGGTTTTAAGACCACCCATCCCTATATAAATGTATGTGCCATGGATTCAATAGAAATAAGGGTGCATGGTATAATAAAGGGTCTCTATAATATC
>LPNX011135266.1:547-57045 GCA_001517045.1 Pseudotsuga menziesii | reverse complement strand
TATATTGTTTGTTTGTTTGTTTGTTGTTATTATTTAAGTTTGTTACAGTCTCCCTAAAGATGAATATGCTCCTAAAAGAGGAGGCACCTCCACGAGTGGGAGAATCTCAGATTACTCACACTATTCATTGTGCATCTCTCTTGTAATATGGAGCTTTGTTATGGACTTGTATAAGTTTGGAGTTGCCACCAATTAAATGATCATTATATAACCATCAAAGGGTTGGTCCAGATGGATGGTAGATATTAAATCCAAGTATTTTAGCAAAAAAGGTCGAAAATGCTCGGGTTCTGACTCGCGATATAGAAGCGTGATTGAACATCAAGTCAACACAACCTCTAGCTTCTTTGTTTAGGATTAGGGGGGAAAGTTTTTTTTTTTAAATAATATTTTGGTGCCGAACCAATGGCTAAAAAATAATAATGCAACCTTAACTAAAAAGTCTATAACAACTCCAGCTTTAAAGAATTATGATTCCATAAGGTATGGGTAACCTACCTGTTAGTTGCTGAGAGGCTGCGAAAGATAACTGAGCACAACATAGCCGCGTACTTTTCCTCTAACAAATGGTGGAGGTGAAAACGATGTTTTTCAATAATCAAACGAAAATACTTTGTCCTATTTATACAAAACAAAACAAAACCTATTCATTAATAAGGTTGGTGGGGTCATAATGCGGTTGGTGGAGAGATAAATGTCATTTGGCATGTAATATTCCGATGCTTGGTCACCTCCTAAGAAAAACTCCACCGACCAAGTCATTTCTATTGCTTGAGTTGCTCCGACTATTTTGAGGTCACTCACTGAGTTGCCCCAAAATTGGTTGCAATCGTTGGATGAATCTTGTCGACTAACTCCTTATTTTACTCGGAGGCAAACTGACTTTCCACTACCGAACATTTCGGTGGCACTAACTTAAGTGTTCCAAAAGTTAGGCGTTTGTTGTTCAATCTGATCAACTCATCGAGTTCCTCCAATAGCGTTGACTTAACTCGCCCATTTTCTCCAAAAACGTGAAAGGATAAAAAACTATCTTCTTTCTTCCGACGCTGTCATCTCAACTCGTCGAGTTCTTCCGATACTGCCAGTTTGAGTTGTCGAGTTATTTCAACCGCATCGGAGAAAAAATCTAATTTTTACTTAGCCGAAAAATCCTTCTTTGCTCGATATTTCAAAAAACTAAGTGTTGAAGTGTGAACCTATTTGAATGAGAAGCAAGTAAAATAAGTCTACTTCTAAACAAAGTAAAAGGAGGGGACCAAAATAATAATAAAAATTTGGGGAAGCGGTTGCAGTAGCAACAATTGACGACTAGATGGTGAACACAGATCTTTGGACAATCCATCTTTGAAAATAATAAATGCTACATGGTACTAGATTCTGAATGTGCAATAGAATTCTCAATCTATTCCCCGAGACTCTTTAAAAGGATAGAATTTATCCAGGGATATTACTTTTGTGCATCACATTGGTCGTCACTTTTCAGGAGTAGTGTAGCCAAGACGAGCAATCTTGATAACTCTCATGGGGCCAAAGTATGAAATTCATTTTACTTCCATCTTTAAGCTGCCACTAGATATGATTCCACAGGATCGTAACAGAATTAGACAGATGTATTCATTTGTTCCTCATTTCCATGCTATAATCATTCTTTTGATACTTCTTTTATTGATGAAATTTGTCTTATGAGTCTTCCTTGATGGATTTCTTCATTTTCAGAATCTAGCATGGGTTCTTCCATCCATAATGTCCTTTTGTGTGAGTAATAAATTTGTTTGCTCATCATGCTCATCAACAAAGAAGAACCTCTATGATATTGGATTTTTAGACAACCTTTTTTATCTGATGATTTATTTTCTCAACATCATTTCTTTGATGGAGACTAAATATTTCAGAAATTTGACTCTTCAATATAAGCTCTTTT
This sequence comes from Pseudotsuga menziesii, assembly GCA_001517045.1. Taxonomy (NCBI): domain Eukaryota; kingdom Viridiplantae; phylum Streptophyta; class Pinopsida; order Pinales; family Pinaceae; genus Pseudotsuga; species Pseudotsuga menziesii. The sequence continues at coordinate 55,121 of LPNX011135266.1, read as the reverse complement.
GACATTTTATTTATAACGTGGGATCATTTTGACTACCATACATCCGTCAGAACTGCTTCCTCTCCGTGGGAATATCATGGTAGGATTCCTGAGACACATATTAATGTGAGAGTGGATGGAGCTCCAAGATAGTAATCCAGACATGAGTCTTTGTTATTTTATAGGGTTTATAATGACTCAAATGTGGAGTCGAAGTTGGCTCCCTTTCTAAAATGGGGCAACAATTAAAAATATCACGCTGATAAAAAATTTCCACACATGCCTTTCCATAAGCATCTCCTGACTTTCAAAGATATGTGAGATTATTAAGATCCCTTTACTTCCAAGCGTCAAACATTGAGCTAGTTTATTATAAGCAAACAAAGACTACAAACCTAAACAAATCAGAAAAAGGAAAACAAACTAGAAAAACCCAAGAAAAGTAAGATTTTATTTATGTACAAAGTGCTCCTAGAACCTAGGTGAAATACTGTTTGAGAGCAAGGTCATTTATAGGAAGAATTTCTTCTTATCCTTGTAAATCTTGAAGTTTGTAAGTTGAAGGGACAAGCTTCTCAACAATCTGATAGGGGCCAATCTATAAATGTTGAAATTTCGTGTGTTTTCCCTTTTCGTCATGTGGGTGATCCCACTTTAGAACGAAGTCTCCTACCTCAAAGTTCCTCTTACCAGAATTTCCCTTGTCGAACCATCTCTTGATAATATCCTGATGTTGATTGAATCTATCCTTGGCCTTTTGTCTTGATTCTTCAAGCTTCAAAATATCATCAATTCATGATTGTAAAATTTCACTACTAGACCCTCTTAAGGCTTGGGTTAACTGCAAGGATGGGACCATAATGTTTGGGGTAATATGACTTCCCTTCCATAGACTAGAGTATAAGGAGAAGCTCCTAAGGGTGCTTTGGGGTAACCCTATTTTCCCATAATGCATTAGGGAGAGATATATGCCAATTCCTTTGACTTTCAATAATGATTTTCTTTAAAATTCGAATGAGATTTTTATTTGTTGACTCTGCTAATCCATTTCCCCGTGGATAATAATTGGATGAATAATGCAGTTTGATTCCCTTTTCACAAGCAAATTAAGTTAACTTGATAGACGAGAAATAAGATGCATTGTAAAAAACAAGATAAATTAGAACCCCAAACCTGGTTATGATGTTCTCCTGTAGGAAATTGATGACTGCATCCTTATTCACTTTGCACAAAGGAATTTCTTCCACCCATCATGTGAAATAGTCTGTAGCTGTGAGGATATACCAATGTTGCAGAAAAGAGTTTGGGTTAGTCTCTCCAATAATGTCTATACCCCACTTCTAAAACGGTTCTGAGATGATAACAAGCTGCAAAGGACCTACTGATTTTGACAATATGTCACTACTCCTTTGGCATACATCACACTTTCTTACGTAAGCATGGGCATCCTTGAAGAGAGTTGGCTAGTAGCACCCAACTCCGAGTATCTTATGAGTCGTGGTGTCCCCAGAAAAATTCCCCCCTATAGGACCATTGTGCAATTCTTTTGACCTTCTTAGATGCATCTTCTTTCTCCAAACATCTAAGAAAAACTCCATCATAATTTGTTTTGAAAATGAATCCATCAATTATTTGATAAGAAGCTAACTTCAAACGCATTTCCCCTCTCTACTTGGAGTTCTAATGTTCTAGCTGATATCCCTGCTGGAGACAATGCACCAAATCCCTGTACCAAGATTCAGGAGTAGTGAAAATGGGACATACTTCAATTAGGTTCAATTCAACTTCATTTTCCTAATCATGGTCTTCATTGGCGCGATTCTCCGTGAGAAATTTGCACAACCCTTGAACTTTAATAATGGTTGCTGGTTTGAATTCTAAGTCATATTCATGTAGTGCGGTCACCCAATTTCCTCTTCGCTCACCCAATTCCTTTTGCACGAACAAAGACCTGACAGCTGGATGTAGTATGATGACTTCTGTTTTGTTCTTCAAAATATATGGCCCGAATTGTTTTATCGCCTTTAACACTGAATATGCTTGTTTATCTATAGCTAGGTAATTCAATTTGGCCCCTTGTAACCCAATGATCATGAAAGATATTGGATATTTGTCTCCCAATTCTCCTTTTTGAGTAAGCACTGCTGCAAGAGACTTTTCTGAAGCAAAGGTGTATACGATAAAGTCCTTCTAAAAATCTGGAATTCTCAAATAAGGTGCATGAGCTATTGTTGTATTTATGTATTTGAAGGAAACCTTCTCAATGTCGGTCCACTTGAACAACACAATTTTCTTTACCATTTGTTGCAAAGGTTTCACAATTTGCATGAAATCAGGTACACACCTTCGAACAAAATTAATTGTTCCCATAAATGATTGCATAGCCTTTCTATTATGGGGCATGGGAATCTGAGTTATAGCCTCAAATATCTCTGGATCTATAGAGATTCCCCCTTTTTAGATGATGTGACCCAAAATTTGTCCTTCAAGAAAAACAAAAATATTCTTCTTCAGGTTCATAGATATACCATATTTTTAGCAACGGTCAAAAATATGTTTTAAGTGGAAAACACGGTCTTCTCATTTATTAGAAAAAAACAGTTACATCATCTAAATATATTACCATGCAATGGCCGACTAAACCTTGAAATGCAATATCCATAGCTTAGTGGAATGTGGCTCCGGCATTCATTAGGACAAAATGCATTCTTATATACGTGAATGTCCCCCACTTCATGCAGAATGTAATCTTTAATCGATTTTGCTCGACCACTAACACTTGATTATAACCAAAAAATCCATCTAGCAGGTAGAACAATTCCGAGGCGGAACCATATAGTTTTCTTTGTCTGATGCCTTGTTCAAGTTCCACAATTCCACACATAGTCTTATTTCTCCTGATTTCTTCCTTATCAGAAGTATATTTTCAACCCATTCAGAGTGTCAAACCTTAAAGATAATCTTAGCGTCTAGTAGCTTCTTCAATTCCTTTTGGATCAAAAGCTCCAGCTAAGGGTGCATTTTTCCAAGTTCTTTCTGAAAGGGATTTATGCCCGTTTTGATAGGAATTACATGCTAGACGATGCATGTAGTATAAGTCTTCAAATATTCATATGTCCATGTGAAGATATCCTTGTACTGCTGAAAGTTTTTGATGAAATTGCATCTTTCTCCAGGTGAGCAACACTTTCCCAAATTGACATAGTTGGGATTAGCTTCTATTCTTAAATTCACCAGCTCATATTGCATTGATGAGCTGTTTGTTTTAACATTAGCTAGTTTCCTAAATTTACTTTGCAAATCAAACATTCCTTCAAGGGTTCTCACTCCTTTTGGCATGAAATTTCCTTTGACTATATCTCTGTTCTGTAAATCTGAATGATGTTCTTCATCATCAATTATAGATTCTTTGAAAGCCTCTTCATTTGTCAGAAATTTAATAATCTATTTTTCATCATCGAACACCCTCATATTCATAATGTTGTCAAGTATCGATGTCCTGCAAATTAATTCAATAGAACACTTATTATTGATCAAAACTAATTTAGAAGAAGAAGTACCTAATAAATCAGCCACAACATTTTGTAATCTAGGGATTTCATTTATATTAAAAGCATTGAAGTGTGATATCAAATTCCATACCTCAAATTGGTACTGTCAAAACCCCAATTTTTCACAAAAATTTAAAATTTTGAGATAACAACAAACTCTAAAATCTGCAGTCTACTAACAACTAACGGTTAGCAATAAAAGAAACAGTCAAGTAATTAGTTTTACTAAATCTTAATTATATTAACTCAACAGTTCATTTTTGTAACAAGAATAAAGTCTTCTTGCGTATTGTTTTACTTCAGTTTACTGATGAGTCTTTTCATGTCAAGTAGGTGGAATCCAACTTTTGAATTCGGGGCTTACTTAGCAATTGTGCTAACGTAGAAGATTACTGGTTCTTACAGGTTTACAGGTATGATCGAACGAGTACGTATTAAAAATTCTTAAAGTATCCAGCAGTATTTTATTTTCAATTATAAAGCTTAGTAATTAAGCTGCTAAACTCTAAACAGCTTCCGTGAGGTAAAACCATTTGGATTCCTTCAGTTTTTCTTGTAATAAAGTTCAGAAGTAAGTAGAGACAGTAAGATATGTTTCTGACTCTAAGAATTAAAATTTCAGTTACAAACTACTTCTACTTTAGTCTATATAAATTGCAATGTTCTAATGATTGTTTTGTCAGTATTTATACAATAATACATTATCTTATCTGTGTAACAACTGTCCCACATTTTGCTTTTGCGAGATAACTTACAGCCTGATAACCTTTTGACAGTGTAAGTTCGATTGTGTAAACTAAAAACCATAATGCCTTCCTACATGAGACCATTGTTTGCCTATATTTTGATTTCATGTCAAACCCTGTGGTTCTAATAATTCTGAACTCATGTAGGATCATTCCTATTCAATTTTCTTAATTTTTCTATGACACTTCTCTTGAATTAAATTACTGTCTACAAACAGTTTTTTTGAGATTGATGCTTTAAAAAAAGATCGACTTTCTAGCTATTTTGTATAATTTTATAACTATTTTACTAACCAATAGACATGGTGAATCAATAGTAAGAACCAAGTTGAATCACAACCAAAATTCATCAAAGTATCATTGCTTGAACTATGTAACAGAATTTCATAATAGTGTTCTTACAATACATTTTGTCCACTTCATAGATCTGCTATCATTTGAGTTATTAGTTCTTATGTGACTTATAAACATGCATACTCTATTTTGTTTGATAGACATTCAATCTATAATTAGTTGATGATCATAAACATATTTGAATTAGAGTTTATAATTCTCTAAACTATTACATTATGCCATTTATAAAAGTTATAACTTGTAATGTCCTTGTATAAGAGATTAATTATGCATTTTTATATAGGAGAACTATAGTTGTTAGCATGAGCTCTCCCATAACATATGGTCTCTATCCAAAACATGGTCAATGTTTAGAGAATAGATATGTTACCAACCAAATCACATTTGTGATGTTATAATATTATAACATAAGGTTAAATGGTGGAATGAGTCTTATGCATGAACGATCTCGGAATTAATCAAGGTTTTACTAGGTCAACGTAATCATATCGTTCATATTATACTATTAAACTAGCATAAGATATGGTGCATGGTATAATCGATTTGCAAGGCAATTATTGGGTCGATGATATAGTTTACTCCTCGTTCCAATGATTAAATAATTGGATATAATTTTATGCAGACACGATAGAAGATTGATCCATTGCATGGTTTTGATTTACTGACCACGTGGTCGTCTCCTGACCAAGCATGGAAAATATAAATACTACCTTAACCCTAACCCTTATCATTTCTTCCCCGCAGTTCGCACTGGCCCTTGAGGTTGCTCTGCTTGGCTTTCATGGCGGTCGTCGGTCCTCTTCTGCTCCAGTTGTCTTGAGTCTTGGTTTAGTGTTGCATTTGACACCGGTGTGTGGTTTTAAAATCCATTCTCAGTGGTTGTGGGTTCTCACTCTGCAATCTTTGTAGAGATTATCGGTTCCCTTGGCTTGATGTCTATGTAATCTTCCTTTCGTCATCCTCGTGGCTCGCTGTCTGCTCCAGTTTTCTTTTGCTGTCCTCGTGGCTTGCTGTTGCGTGAGGATTTGTCTTGTAGGCTGTTGAGTCTTTAGTTTGCAAAGCCTATAGGTGACAGTGCTTCTTTGAGGCTCTTTGAGGCTATTCGTCGTTTCCATGGACAAGTAAGAGTTTGTTTTCACTTTTATTTAAATTGCAGCAGGTGTAATGTTGTTACAAAGGCACAAACATATATTAGGCTATTTATTTATTGACAATAGTCTTTTAAACTCCTTACAAGTGCTTGCCACTAAGTGCTTTCACGGTGGAGGAAGTATGCAGTCAACCAGCGAATGCCGTAGCTTGTGGCTTAGTTCAAGTAAGCCCCATGGTCCATGTGTTGGGTTTTCACCCTACTTGTAACAGGGTGGTCATTTGGATTTACCCATGGTTTGGGGAAGCCTTCCTCGACTCGCCGTAATTTATGTGGTTTATTTTTACAGGTTGTTTGTTGAAATACCCAGTTTCAAACCCTCGCTAGTCGATGGGTAGACTCAGTTTAACTGAGCAATGTAATTAGTTTTGACGTTCGGCTTTACGGCTTGTTTAAATTAATAGTCCTTGTAAATATAGTTTTGTCTTCAAACTTGTTTTGGTTTATCAGATGTTTTATATTATGCTCTGTGTAAAATTCAGGGTTTTTACCCTTCTGGAATGTAAGTGAAGTTTTTGTACTCTACTTGAATTATTCTGTAAGGGTTTATAATTAAGGTTTTTAAGACTGATACTTACAGTCATCATTTAATTATTGCTTGTTTTTATTCAGAGTTATGAACTAGGGTTTATCCTGTGGAAACCCTTGTTTTGAAATAAATTATTGTAGTTTATAATAATTACACAGTCTATTGTTTTGTCCTTAAAGGACTGTGAGTAATTAATAATAACCTGGTGATTTAAATGGTTACACAATTAAATAAATTTGGTTTATTACTTCAATGTTTTGATATTTGTAATGGTAATAATTATAAGGGTTTTTAACCCTGTAATTCGCTTTCACAGGTACACCTTGTTTGTATAAAAAGAAACAATTTATTTTACAAGTAAACATTTTGTATATGTTGTTCAGTATTGTAATTCATTTCTGTGTATTAAATTTAGTTGGTTCTTTTAATGGTTAAAAAGAACTAAACTTATGGTTTTTCCTAGGTTACTAATGTATATAAAGAATACATATAGATTTTGCTCATAAATATGAGCTAGGGTTTGTAGAAATAATCTATGCTCTTCTTTTTAAAATTACTCCAGTTTGTAAAAGAATTTCTTTGATTTATAAACAATATTGTTTATGTTAATAATAATATTATTTGTGTTAATAATAATATTGTTTGTGAATACTGTATTCTCTTAAGTTTATATTTGCACATATATATATATATTATTAATAAAGACTGAGAAGAGTCTATAATAGTTTAGTTTATTTAACAAGATTATTTTTGTAAGCTTGGTGAAAGGATAAGAATTTCCATACCTGTCAATACTCCTTTACATATAATTTGACTATAAGAGTGTAAGGACAATTCCTTATTAATAATATTTTATGCATAGGTTACTACTGTCTTTTAGTTATTTTAATTCTAAGAGAAAGAATACTATAAGAGTTAATAAGTTCTTATTTATTATATTCCTTATCTCAAATTAGTTTATCTTCAGAATTTAATTAGGTTACCATTCCTTACTTAGAGTTCAGATAGTTGCAGGTAAAATAGCTATTATTATTAGGAAAAGATATAAACTATTAGAACCATATTTACATTCTTTACTTAACATAAATAACAAACATTTAACTGACATTTCTATTTCTTCTATTTCAGTGTAGATGTATAGTTTATCAAAGAAGGTACTGTGTAAAAGAATGACTTACATACTTGAACATACTGCTATTAGTAAAATAATATGATCCTATTCTTTTTCTAGTATTCTTAATACACAGTCTAGTTCTAACAACAACCCTACTAAACAGATTAATATTCTTCCTGGAAGCAACTATATACTGAAAGAAAAGATTTCAATACTCTGAAAAACATAAGTACTCTATTCATTTCAGATTCCTATCATACTTCATTCATTTTAAACACACTACCTGTGCTAGAGTACGATCTGGTTTATTCCAGATGGGGAAAAACACAGGTAGGATTATTTTTCATCAAAGTACAGATTCAACATTCAAACAACTAAGAGATATCAAGCTTAACAGTTCACAACATAACATATAAATCATTCATTATTTGTTCATACTCAGATATAAACTTTAACACAGCAATTCAAATATTGTAGAACTTGTTTTAAAGTTGGATGAAAACAGCGTTGGGAGGCCGTTCTTCCCTAGCAACTCTTGGAGAGCGCTCAAATAGCGACTTCTCAGGACCCCCGAGCCTGTTCCTGGTCACCTTGGCTGGGACTGGGTGGAGCAAACAACAAAGTACTAGTCCAATGACTCAGTACCAACTCTGCACTCTGCAGCAAGATCTTTCAGCTGGAAAGCTATACTAGATCACTTCATGTAGTTTACCCCTCAAACACCTTCCGCAAAAATTCCCTTCCCAATGAATTCCTTCAAGTACATTCACCTAAATGATTCTTCTCCTGGAATGAGCAGCCTCAACTCTCTTCAATCAGCTTTTTCATTAAGATTTCCTAGGTCTTTTTGGATTAGTTGTCATTAATTGAGCCACCTGCTCTGATCCCACTTTCTTGGGGGATCATGACCCCAAATGTAGGGAGGTTACCACCTGTAACATTGGAAGTGTTTGAGGATGCTGCCACTTGTCTATTTGCTATACACCTAGTCTCCTCCACCAACTTGACTAGTAACACTCTTTTTAACATCTCTCCCAAGCTGTTGTCTCCACTTTTATTTATTTAAAATTAAAATATTCAGAATTACATTCAATATCCTTGATTCTGCTGAGTCATCATGTACAACTTAGTATTAAATTTAACATAATGTCTTGGAATAAAATTAAAATAAGATAATATTATTTTGCGAAATTGGGGCATGTGACAGGTACCCTTTAATATGTGGAGATAAACAATGAATAGTATCTCTTATTTGTCTAACAACTATTTCAGAATCACCAAATACTTTCAAAATTTCCGCATTCAATTCAATGGATATTTTCAAGACTTGGACTAGAGATTCATGAGTCTGAAGTGTTATTTGTACATTCAAACTCTATCCTACAAGAGAGAAAATGTTTATTTCTTTCAGGATCAATAAGAACACAACCGGCTCCCACTAATACATAATATCAAAATTGCGACGGTTTTCGTTGCTATTTCCACGTTTCGTCTTCTCAATTTCGACAATAATGGTCGTGATGTTTTGTGGCACTTATTTCGTGGATATAACGACGAAATTTATAAGCCGTTGATATAGAGATGAAAACTGGTTGCCACGTGTCTGCTATATGGTGGCCTTGAAATTGATTTTTTTAATTCATTTTCTACGTTTCATCACTCTATCGACAAAGTTGTCGTCCCTATAATGACAAAAATATGGCCCAAAACTGCTAGGAAAATTTTTGTTTCCACGCAAAACCATGGAACACTTTCGAGGAATGTTTGTCTCTCTATCGACGAATTCTGGAATTTCAACAGAAATTTCTTCCACGCAAAACCGTGGAAAACCAATCTCTATCGACAAAATGTGCAAAGTTGAACGGTAATTTTTCCATGAAACTTCATCTCTATAGCGATGATATTCGTGGAAATCCACTGGGGGTTTGGACGGTTTTGCAATACACACGATGAAAGTTCATCGATATTGTGACAAAACTTGGAGGTTTCAAAAAAAAATAAAAAACTGTGGAAAGTCACCTTCCTTTCCATGGTTTTGGATTTTCAATAAGTGCTTGTGAAAAAATACATACTATATTTTAAAGACAAAGAAATGCATAAAATATAACACAAAAAAGGTGATTTATAGAAAATAAATCTATCGGGAAAGTAAGATATGGAAAAAAACATATTGAAGTAAAAGGGAAAAAAATAAATGGGAAGTTCAGGGGGGAGGTCAAAAAGTGTTAACTGACTCTAAACAATAAGGCATAATGATTTAAAAAATTCCCAAAAGTACCCAAAGTGGCCCTAAGCACCCTAATTATTGCCTCACAGAACCGTTTTCCCATTAGGATGCACAAATTCATAATAACTGGCTAAAATACATAATTAGAGGCTAAAGTGGCACCTTTTAGAGCGAATTCTATGACAAGGTAGGAGGGTACATGTATAAAAAAACCATCGATAAAATACGTTGTAAGCACCACAGGGATCATGATAAACATTAATTAAATGACATTCTATGCACCATTGCAAGCTGATTTCTATGATAAGGTAGGGGGTACATCTATAAAAAATACCATCGATAAAATACGTAGGCACCACTGGGCTCGGATCAACTTATTGTGATATGAAATTAGGTTAAGCCCACTGGGGCTTAAAGATCCCACAAGGGCTTGGAAGGATGCCCACATGGATTGGAAGAAGTCTGTAGAGGCCTGTAGATACCCACAGAAGCTTAAAGAAGCCCATAAGTCAGAAGTAAAGGAAGCCCATGTTCTGAAGATGAAGGGATCCCGAGCTTTGAAGACTGAGGAAGCCCGCAGGTGTAAATGAAGCTAGAGAAGGTCAAGCTTGCAATTTCTGGAAGAGATGAAAATGAAAAACTAATCCTTCTTATGCAACCACCTTAAGCATGGCCAAAATCGGTCAAAGTTAGTTCCAAATATGCTCGAAAGAAGAAGAAGAAAAGTCCCTTTAGCACATGATCTCATATAACAAAAAATTCATCATAGATCACCTTTTGGAATTGATCAGAAGCAGGTTGCACAGTTGAGCATGCAATTTGTAGTTTAGAAACCATATCATAATTTCCTTGGAGACACTCCTCGTGAAATATCATCACCTTCTCTACTACATGTGAAGAGATACTAGTGATAATTCATCATACTACAAAAAACATAAGGTGCATTGAATTCATCTTTATTAAAAAATTAAAAAAAATAATAATAAAATAACTCAACCCCTAGGGAAAAAGAGTAGTTGTTCACCTGGAAAATATTTGTAGGATCTTTGTAGTGCCAACTGGTGGTAAGTTGTTTCGATGTTACTCATTATTGGAAGAGGTGAATATGAAAAGTTGATCCTTCTTATGCAACACCTCAAGCATGGCCAAAATTGGTCAAGTTAGTATAAAATATGCCCATAAGATAAAAAGAGTCCCCTAAGCACATGATGGGAAAGAGACATGTTAGTCAACAAAAAATTGACAACTTATTTCTATTCTATTACTAGGAATGATCTCATGTAGCAAAAAAACATCATAAATTACATTGCTTTGTCGGCTTTGTTGCTGCATTGGAGCATCACTGCTACCTATACCTGTCTCGGCAGTTTCTCTAGTCACGGGTTGTAAAATATCCTACAAACTAAAAACTTCACTTTATCAGATCACTTGGAAAAACAGAAAACATGATATCAGATATGAAATCATGTCATAGCTTAAAAAAATATGTGAAGATGCCACTTACCCCATAAGATTTTATTTTTTCTTTCAGCTCTTCAATCCTTGCCCTGATCTCTTGTGTCATGGGCCTTATGCAAGCCAAGGAAATCATTTCTATGTTTTCCTTTTTTAGGGCCTTATTTATAGTATCCATAGGGTCTATGGAATAGTAAATTTCATCCTCAAGCTCCTCATCACCCAGATCAAGTGCACTGGACTAAATTCATTAAACAATAAAATTAAGGAAAATAATTTTAACATCATTCAAACATTGTTATTGTAATGAAATTTAGTTACTATTAAGAACTAACACTTACCTGATGTGGTGTTATGGCTGGTGACTTCCCACGGTCACCCCATACTGATCTACTTCTAGTGGGTGATTGTTCACGGTCACCCTAAACCATGGAAGCAGCAGGTGCCTTTCCACGGTCCCCACCCTAACATGATAAATCAATCAATAATTCACCATAAGCACAGAAAAATGCTAATGTCAATAGTGGAAATCAAATGCTAACAAAAAAAATTGAAACATTTAGTTATTATATTTAACACTTTCGTGACGAGGCACAGAGTGTGACCTTCCATGGTCACCTTGGACCATGGAAGCAGTAGGTGCCTTTCCACCGGTGCCATCCTGGCACAATAAATAAATAAATAAACGCTATGAAAATAATTGTAACATAATAAAAAAAGAGATATTGCAATAATATTTTTTTTACCTCAGAAGTAGAGGACACACGTTCTGTTCCATGACGAACATGGGCAGACCCCTGCCACAGTGTAATAAGCATGTTATCACATGGAAATATTTTGGGGTTGGAGTTTCTAGTTATTGTAGTCATATTTAGTTACTAAATTTAGTTGAGTCAATAATTGTAACATCAACAATAATGAGATATTGCAATAATATTCAATTTTACCTGCAGTGGGGAAGATACATGTTCTACTCCATGGCGATGAGCAGACCCCTGCCATAGTGTAATAAGCATGTTATCATATGGAAATATTCACAATAAGCATGAAAAAAGTGAATGGTAATTGTGGAAATTGAATGTTAACAAAAAAAATTTCAACATTTAGTTATTATATTTAACGCTTACCTGATGGGGCACAGAGTGTGACATTCCACGGTCACCCTAGACCATGGAAGTAGAGTACACATGTTATGTTCCATGACGACCATGGGAAGACCCATGCCACAGTGTAATAAGCATGTTGTCACATCGAAATCTTCTGGGGTTGTATTTTCTAGATATTGTAGTCATATTTAGTTACTATATTTAGTTGAGTCAATAATTGTAACATAAACAAAAATGAGTTACTGCAATAATATTTACTTTAACCTCTGAAGGAGGAGATACATGTTCTGCTCCATGGGGATGAGAAGACCCCTGCCATAATGTAATAAGAATGCTATCATATGGAAATATTCACAATCAACATGACAAAAGAGAATGGTAACAGTGAAAATCGAATGTTAACTGAAAAAATCGAAACATTTTGTTATTGACATCATATTTATTTACTATATTTAACATTTACCTCACAAGGCATAGATTGTGACATTCCACGTTCACCCTGGACCGTGGAAGCAGCATGTGGGTTTCCACTGCTACAACCCTGACAAAATAAATCAATCAATTAAAGTGGAGTCAATAATTGTAACATAAAAAAATGAGATAAGCATAACAGTGTAATAAGCATGTTATCACATGGAAATATTCATAATATGCATGAAAAAAGCTAACGTCAACGGTGGAAATCGAATGTTAACAAAAAAAATCAAAACATTTAGTTATTGTAGTCATGTTTAGTTACTATATTTAGCATTTACCTTATGCGGCATAGTGTGTGACCTTCCACGGTTACCCTGGACTGTGGAAGCCACATCTCTTTGATTTAAGTTGTAATCGATCAACAACTCTTCACCTAGAAGTAATGTTTTTGTTGCACATACAAATATATGATGTTCTTCACGTCCCTCAAATTTGCAATTTGGTTTCTTAGTTGTTGTCACTGGCCATGTACTATTTATAAAGCCAGCAACGTTTCCAGATGCTTTTGGTCTCCATCAATATACATAGTCTCCCCTTTGTTTTTATTGTGTTCTGCTAGTTGTATATAATTTGCGGAAACTCCGTATCTCCTCATACTTCGATTATATTGGACCAAGATCAACCAATTATTGTATCTGTATAATGGTCTGACATACTCCATCAATTCAGTTACAGTTCCATAGCCGACCTTTATGCCATCGATGGAAAATAGCCCCAATCCATGTAAGGACGAAGGAGCAATGCGATACATCCTCCCATTGATGAAGAAATTTGTGTCCACTTGAGGTAGCTTATTAGGTACCCATCATTGCACTAGATGTCTATACCTCAAGGGAACCACACTGTCACCTATTCTCTCAGTATCATAATTACATGACCCTCCATTGGAAATAAAATATTGCATGCATCTATGAAATATTTTCCTTACCTTTTCAGATCTAGTTGATATAGTACTGCTAGATCTAGTACAACACGTATCACTTTCAACCTCTCCGATTATATCTTCACCATCATTCGAGGAAGATAGATCTGATAGATACCTATTTGGTGGTACCTACATTCGATGAACAAGAATATAAGATACCAAGAGGATATAATTTAGAGTGCAAATATATTTACTTGTTTAATGTTTTAATATCAAAAGTTTGTGCTTCCCAAAAACTTTACCAAAAGATATTTTTATCTCAAAGGTGTAATTTATTTTGGAGTTATTTATATTTGAATTGTTTTGTATAAGACACTATTTGATTTGGTTTGGAATTTATTCACAACGCGGATATAGAAGTGTGTTTCTTGGGCCACTTGACTAATTAATGCATGGAATGAGGCCTATGGGGTTCCCCCTCATATAGATCATGTTGGGGATTCAATTTGGAACGGGCGGTGGTCATATTGCTTCATTCATGAATTTCCCACTGAAACTCGGCGACGTTAGTCTAACACTCCCTCTTCCATAGTGGTTTGATATGCAAGTTTCCTCATGCAAGGTACTCGTCCAACTATGTGCCTGACTTTTTTTAAATAGGATAACATTGTGAAATCTCACCAAATTTAGACCAATTGTAGGTAGTTTTGAGTGGTTTTTCACATGGACATGGATAGGGTGATGTTGGATCCAGAATCTTCTTATCACAACCCTCAATCATCTTACACTAACCAAGACCATTTTCTTACCATTTGTACGGTGTTCTACAACATGGAAATCCTAAATTTGTTTGGTCGTGATGGTATGGTTCAGGCCCATTCTCTATCAAATGGGCAATGGATGGGTTCAAGGTTGGAATTTAATGGGAAAAATGCCCATCACGGGTCATTTTGCACCTCAAATACGGCCTATATTTCATATAAATCCTCAGAAAATACGAAGTAAACAGTTAAAACCATAGTAGCAATATTTGAGTACGGATTCGATTACGATTCACGAAAAAATATGTAATAAAAAATCAAGTACGACTAAAATACGGGAATAGGCATCTTATAAATACAAAAACATGCAATTTTAATTTTAAAAAAATAAGATTATACGATCATCATTCCAAAGTGTAACATGCCATTCATTATTCACTAGGAACTAACATTCCAAGGTGTAACATGTGATTCATTATTCATTAGGAACTAACACAAGTAGTAACTAAGTATTGATTTCTTGTGACAATGGATGAGACCTACAACTATCCTTTCTCTATAGTTTCAACCTCAAAGCCAAGGGAAACAACAGGAAAAGGTATAGTATATGGAAAAGAATCTCTGGTTTCAATTCGAGATAAGTAAGGGATCATTGGACCCCATAAAAAGGCTACGTTATTCAAATCCTTATCACTTCAATGGGAGAGTTGCACTAATGACAACCTAGCAATATCTAAGGCTTTCAAAAACTGCTAAGTTACATATTCAGGTTGAGATGATGATGGGTAACCTCTCATCTCCATCCTCTTGGGAATCATTGTTGGAAATATGACAGGTGAATGTGTTACATTGATGTCAATATATGAATGGAGAATTGGTGACATTTGGTCAACTGATGATTGTGTATAGACATATCCTAGAGATGTTCATTAATGACAAAAGAACTGTTGATGGGCATAGGCATGTATGATAAACTTGGATAAAGACTAAGTGGTGAAAATTGTCCTAAAGTAGTAGTCTTATGAAAATGCCCACCATCTTTCATAAGAAGGAGAAAATGCCCGCCATGTCTTGTCATCCCATAGTTGGTTGAAGTATCTATCCGACCATGGCACTAGTTCTCATAACAACTCTTTGAGGAAGAAGATACATGCCTCCCAAAAGAAGTTATTTTTCGTCAAATTAGACAAGTTTCTCTAGGAGAATTCCCGCCATAATTTGTGGGTTGAAAGAAATGTTCGAACCATATGGGAATCTTATAGATGGCTTTATTTTCTACCTGACCATGTTCTTACTTTGACCTGAAAGTACCTGAGGCAGAAATTATGGATCTGGCAAAACATGGTCTTAAGCAGTTTTTACATCATGTTTTAGTAAAATGCCCATCGAGGAGAGAGAAAGTAGTTCCAGAGGATGAAACTGGTCTTAATGTATTCATCTGGTTGTCCTCCATCCATTGGATGTCTTAGACTCCAAGTTTGATGAAAATTTGAAATCACCTTTGAGACCTAGGGTTTAAAGAAATTGACTGCATCAAATCACAAGGTTGAAGAGGCATTTGGAAGTGCCTGCCAAAGCCTGTCTGAGTGATGATAAATTCATCATAAGGTATAGGCATGTCCTTTAATGAACTGGCTATCCATCCATGTACTTAGTTTTTCTTATGGTGACCACATGAGAAAAATATCAGCCTTCCAAAAGAGGTAAAAACATTATCTTGCATATCCAAAAATATGAAAAATTGACTGAGTGTTGAAAATAGGAGGTTGAGATCCCACTTGGAAATGCATGCAAAGTCAACTCTTTAACTGATAAATTCATCAGATGTAATGGGTCCATTCTTTAGTGATCTGGGCATCCGCTCATGATCTTAGTTTCCCTCTAGGTGTTCACATGTGTGAGATATGAGTTTGCCAAAATGCCTCGTGGCACAGTAAGGACTAGGGTCTGACAAAATTGACTAAGCATTGAATTGAGCAGTTTGAAAGACCATTTTAAAGTGACTGCCAGAGACTGTGTGTTTTTTGTAAGGTTTTAAGGTGACATGGTCTTGTTCCTAGTTGAGGTGGATACCTAGCCATACCCTCAGTTTGTTTAAAGATGGCCAAGATGCGAAAAATATAAGTCTACCAAAAGTTAGAAAAGTATGCATGTACAGTATTGGTGAAATAAAAGAGTAAGCTACAAGAAATTAATAAACAAAAATTTATAAAGGTAATTTTGCATATGTTGAGAAGGATTTAAGGATAGTATTTTGGAAGATCTAGTGTGATTGAAATTACACAGCATATATTTAAGGAATAAATGTTCGCAGAGGGTTTAATGAAGACACACGCAGGCTGTAGATGAAGGGAGCCCATGATTTAAAAATAAAGTAAGCCCGCAGATTTGAAGTTGGTTTATGAATTAATTGATTAATTAAATAATCCATGTGCCAAACAGAGGCGACCACACTAACATTGATTAATTAAATAATTCTTGATAACCTTCAGACTCTTTGAGATATTCCAAACAGAGGCGGCCACACTAACTACCATGGGAGTACAAACCTGCCGAAACTCATAGTGCATGCTGGCTTTGACAGGGATCATAATTTCTCATGCCAACACACATACTGTATACTGGTCAAATACCAAGACCCATATGTCCCAAAGAATGCGTAAGAAAACCTCTACTAGATCCACCAATAAAAGAAGCGATGGTAGCATAACAAAAAAAGTATAATTTCAGTATGATTGTACTGAATCCGTATTGGTTCAAAACTTTGACTTATTTTTCCCAAATTCCTATGCTGCTAGGGTTAATGGGCTTACAGTATTTCATTTGGCCCTTTGTTATCCTCTGGACTGCAGCCAGATTTCCTCCCTTGGGAACGACTATATCCTTTGGACTGCAGCCGAATTGTTTTGTTATCCTCTGGATTGTGGCCATATTGCCTCCACTGGAAATGCCAGTATCCTCTGGACTGGTATCCCTTGCTCCTCCATTTACCACTGCTCTGCTCATCAAATTACCAGCGCTCTAAATGTTGCTAATGAACTAGTGCGCGGGAGTGAACTTGTTTGTTGTTGTTTTTCTATTGAGCTAGTGTGCGGGTGTTTTCTAATTCTACGTTTTTTTGTTTGTTTATTTGCATATTTTTTATTTTATGTTTTGTTTTGTTTTTTATTTTTTATTTTGCATATTTATCTTTTGTTTAGTTTATTTTGGGTTTTTTTTTATTTGCATATTTTATATTTCGTTTCATTTTAAATTAATTATAGTTAAACAACTCTATGTTTTTAATTTAGTTTAGTTTAATTTAATTTAACTAGGATTTTTTCATAATTTGTATTGGTTGCATTGCTTATAGTGAGATCCTATACATAAGTCCCTTCAAGGATGAACATGATGATGATGACGATGATGATGACCATGATGATCATGATCATGATGATCATGATGACGATGAAGACGTCGAAGATGACAACAACAATGATCATGATCATCATCATCATTATCCTCATCATCTTCCTTGTCATCGTCATCACCATCGTGTTTGTCATCTTAATCAATATCATCATCATCATCATCTTCATAATCATCATCATCATCGTCATTATGATCTTCTTCATCATCGTCATTATGATCTTCTTCATCATCATCATCGTAATCATCATCTTCATCATCAACGTATTCGTTATCACTATCATCATCTTTATCATCATAATCATATTCGTTGTCATCATCATCAGCATCTTCATCTTCATCATCAACATCATCGTCATCCAATTCATCAAAATATCCATTATCATGATCATCGTCTTCATCATCATCATCATCATCATCATCATTTTCATTATCATCGTCATCATCTTCATCATCATCATCATCATCATTTTCATTATCATCATCATCATCTTCATCACATCATCATATTCGTTTGTCATCATCATCATATTCATCATCGCAATTTTAGGGAGATCTCAGTGAATGAAGACATCTACATGATAGGGGGATCAACCAATTGAGTGAAAAATTAAGGATTGCTCCTAACACCCATTCCAAGGACTAATCTGACAATTCAATATGATCTGAGGAAGTAGTAAAAAAAAATACAACTTTTTCGGCCCTATGAAGCCTCCTGTTCTTATATCTGTGCATATGAAGAATCAATACTTATGGACCTAGTCCAGTGTCTTAAAAGAGGAAGATCCAAACTGAGCAGTTTGGTAGTTCCATAAAGTGCATTCTTTATAGGACTGAATAATCACTCATAACCATTCTATTATAATGGTGGCGAGCTCAGAACAATTTAGTGGAGACCACGGTAAAGATCTTGTCATCACATCTTCATCAACATATTCATCGCCATCACCATCACCATCATCATCTTCATATTCATCATCATCATCATCATCATCATCATCCTAATCATCATCATGATAATCATGATCATCATCTTCATCATCCTCATCCTAGTCATCATCATCATCCTCATCCTAGTCATCATCATCATCCTCATCATCCTCGTCATCATCGTCCTCATCCTCGCCTGCATCATCATCATCCTCATCCTCGCCCTCATCATCACTATCATCATTGATGTCGTCGTCATCACCACCACCATCATTGATCATCATCATCTTCATCATCATCATCATCATCATCATCATCATCATCATCGTCATCTCCCTCTTCCTAATCAACATATTCATCATCGTCATCGTCATCATTTTCATCATCGCCTTCATCATCATCTTCATCACCACCACCACCACCACCACCACCATCATCATCATCATCATCATCAATGATATTCATCATCATCATCGTCGTCGTCATGCTCATCCTCATCCTCATCCTCATCATCATCATCACCATCATTTTCGTCATCATCATCCTCATCCTAGTCATCGTTATCGTCATCATCGTCATCATCATTGTCATCATCATCATTATCATCATATTATTCTTCGACATCATCATCATCATCATCATCATCACACCTATAAATCAATAAATAGATTTTTGGTATAAGGAAATCATTGTGTTAATTTTAGAATGCGAAATGCCCAATCATATGCATGACACATATATGCTCAACTATAAGAGAAGTCGATAAAGATTTTATTGATGTCCAAGTACAATACAATTACAAGGTTCTCATCAAAATTCATTTAGTGTCTATCCAATCATGGGTATAATAAAATTCTTAGTTATTCAGAGTCACACTATTTGGAAACCCAAAATACACGGTTTATATATAAATTATTTTATAAGCTTGGCACATAGAAGTTTAGAACATGTGTGGATACTTAAAAAACACAAAATATTCATAAATTAGGGGCAAAAAGGGATTTCATCTTGAGTGCTTATCCTAGATCAACAACCCTCTACATCAAATATCAAATATTATTGAATGTTGATTTATGTTCATCTATTTTTCCTTCCCAACCCACACCATATTGAACAAGCAAATCTTGTGCATCCTTCTTAATCCCCATTAAATGTGATGCCAAGTTTTGTTGTATTTCTAATATACTTAAAACCACTACATAATGGATAATAATAATAATAATGTTAACAACATGGGCTATATTAGCACTCATAGTAACCATTGGATGCATTAGGGTTCTAAAGGCACTCTCGTATGGAACTGTTTTCATCACTACTATTTCATCCTCTATCTTTAAACATGCATGACTCTTGACAATTTTATGCTAACTTCCATTGGTGTGGATATGGGATAACATTAACTCATTATAAATATCCTCATTATAGTTTCATATCTACCTTCATTTATTGGATTAGCCTCCTCCTTTTATCTCTTTATACTTGAACTTGTAGAAAATAATGGATCTCCCCATGTTTTTTCATCTTAGGTATTTTTGTTTTGAAAAAATTCAACATGGATTACGACAATCACTTCATCTACATATAGTTTTAAGATTAGAAATGTTCTTACCAACCCACTTGATGCACACATTCTTGTTTCCATATTAATGTTGTAGGAGACCATCTCTAATCAAATGACCATCTATCCACTAGTACTAATCTCAAGATGATTCCTTCATCTCATTAAGTTCTTTCTTCATGTTTCACATCTTTTGCTTCCCTCTCTTGTGAGCTTATCCTTTGAGACAATACATGTATATCTTTACTTCCAACATTCCTTTTAAGAACAAAATATTTACATCAAACTTCAGAAGACCTATATATCCACATTAGCCATGAATGTTGAAAACACTCTTATCCAGGTCATGCCATTATTACTAAAAATGTTTCTACATACTTTATTCATTCAACTTGTATATATCCTTTTTCAACCAAGTGTGCCTTATATCATCATTTGGTCTATGCTTGATATTAAAAATCAACTTGTATCCATTTTCCTTTCTTCTAGGACCATATATTTGGAAGTTTCCAAGTTGATTATTGATAAATGAGTCTCATACTTCATCCATGACATGTTACCATTCTTTCACTATCTCCTTGAAGTGGAATTTTCATAGATTCAAGACTCAATTATTTTTCTCTCAATGCATATCAATTGCTAAATCTTATGATCATGGGTTGTAGATAAGCATGTTCCTCTACACGGGTTTGTGTTCAATGCACTTCTTCATCCTCTTCCATTAGATCCTATACAAAATTAATTAATCAAGTGGGGTTTTAGGCTCCTTAACATAACTTGTGGTCTTGATGGATCCAATTGCAACATTAACATTTTTAAAGTCATATATTGGTGCATCACATTGTTGGTTAGGAAACTCATTCAACTTTCCCACTCAATTCTTTCATGCAACTAGTTCATCAAATATCACATCCCCACTCTTGATAACTTTCAACTTGAATGGAATATAGAGATAATTAAAAATTTCAAGATCTCCATAATATATTTGATCAATATGGATTAAATTTTTTTGGCATCAAACTTCCTTTCCTTCTCAGCAAGGATATAAGATTTAATAACACATCCAAGACCTCCAAATGTTGAACATCTGATTTCATCTTAAACCATGCTTGATATGGTCATTAACCTTATTGTAATTGTGGGAAATTAGTCTTGAACACATCTCAGAGTCACCATTTCTTCCACTTAAAAGAATTTAGAATACCTACGCTTGTTAGCATACATATGACACTTTCAAACTTTGTTTTATTTTTTTCTACACTTAATTTGTGGTAGGGTTTTAGACATTATGAATTCAAAAAAAAATCTTTCCTAAGGACATAAATTAGTAAATGATTTTGTGAGATACTCGCCTCCATTACCACACATCAACCTTCACTTTCTTCAACAATTTTCCAAATTCAATTTATATTACCATCGTAATCAAATATTGACACGTCACTGCCCATCTCAATGCCACGTTTGACAGGTCACGTGTGTCCTCTGACATGGTGCGATCAACAAAGAGGTACTACAAGCTCCCGGGTTGCATTAAGTATGAGTCTCGTCCTTCAGATAATTGGAATCCCAAGCCTTCTTTTGGCACGCATCACATATTTCTTGGCCATGAAAAATCTCAGGCTCCCTCGAAATATGGAGAAGCTCCCCCCTTTCATCATCCTCCCAGAAGAATATTATATCTCTTGCTTTGCACGATTACTCGGGTCTCAAACTGATAGTGAGGTGCTTCATCAAGAATTGAAAGACGATTCTAATTCTTTGTGGCCAGTGCAGGATCAGAACCTTCCCTCTCAGCTTCTCGATTCAGGTATATTTTCCTACAGTTATTCCAATTTAACCTAGTGGGATTTGTCGAATATTCAGGAGATAGGTAGCATGGCTTACTCCAAGGATTTCCAAGAAATTAAGTCGTCACTCTTAGACCTTCAAAGTGGAATGAAATGGGTCTTTAATATGGTGGGAACTAGTGTCAACAGCACCCGGAATGTTGCTAATGATTCTAGGTATATTTCGAACCAACTGGACTGTCACGCTTCGAGAATAGAAGACAACACTAGGGATATGTGTAAGTTAATGGAAAAGTTGAATATCTTAAGGAAGATGTTCAAAAATTAACCAAAATGACTGAAGGCATCCGTTGCAATGAAACTCCAGAAGACCATCAGATGGAGGATCCCTTGGTTGGAAAGCCAACCCTCGACCAAGAAGCTAAAAAATGATAGGCCTTTCTCTCTCGACATTGTCTTGCAATTTTTGTGTTTTGCTGAAATCTCTTTAGGTTATTATGTATTTTTTCTTACTGTTGAACAATCAGTTCATTAGAAAATACCCCTACAGGGGCAATCTCGGTTTCAGGAAAAGAATCAGAATATCCCTCTTTTTTGTAGTTTGCTTATTTGCTTCTATAAACTCTATTGCAGCAAAGCAATCTTTTGATTTCAAACTGTAAGGATGATTGTGCTCAGCTTTATATATATATATATATATATATATATATATATACCTTCTTCGGCTTCTTTTAAAAAAAAAATGTTGATTGAACATAATTATTGTGTTATTTTATGATTTTTGTTATGTTACAGGTAAAAATATTCTCAATTATTAAGTTATAAGTATAATTTAGTTGCATTTAATTACAACAATAGTTAACTTAGGAATTAAGGACCCAATCAGATAAACTAGGTCCTGAAACATATGGGGGAGAAGAATAAAAATATTTCCAAGCATAACATGTGTCATTGTTTTAAGCTTATTCTATACACCAATGGATGTGGCTAATGTACACATCACCATGGATGAAAACATAATAATTTATTCCCTTATCAACCCTTACAATTCCATCATCACTCCCTTCAAGTAACAAGGTCTTATGGGAGCATTGTTCAAATAATAATGGCTATCCTTCAAATAAAATGTGCATGACATATGAAATGACAATTGAAATATAGAAAAACAAATTAGCCCCAAATCTAGGGCTATAGACCCTCCTTTTGTTGGTTAAAAATTTCTACAATATATGTTAAATTGAAATGCTTGTAGCCCCATATAATTATCATCATTAATAATATTATTTCTAATTGAAAGTACATGCAAAAGATGAGAGGAATTGATGAAATACATTGCTATAAATTTTTGCAATCACTAAATGGATATCCCACACAATTTCCAACCATAACATAAGATTTCATGCTAAAATACGCATGAAAATGCACCAAAAATTAAGGGTACTATTGGTTGGAAAATATCATTAGAAACATTCTCCACAATTTGAACTTTTTTATTGAGAACATGGTTGAAAATTACGCACATGAATTTCTGAACATGATGATTTTAAAAATGGTTGACCTGTGCTATTTCCAATATACTTTTCACATACAAATTCATCAAAATTGGTTAGTAGAAGGAAATTTTCTAAGTTCTCTCCATGTCACAAATTTGCAATATATGTTGAGAAAAATCTGCATTATACAAGGTAGAGGGTGGTTGGAAATTTCCTTGAAAATTTTGCAATAAATATTCCCAAAAGTTAGTGTACATGGATGAAACAAATATTCATAAATATATTCATTGAACTACCCAAAATCTAAATCATGCATAGGAGCATATGACTAGAAAATATCTTGTAAAATTTCTAGATTTACCTCCTTTATTTTGGGTTGTCCAAGGACCTCAAAATTATGCATTATATTCCTTAGAAACATCTCCATGACTGTCAATAATAGGGCCCCAAAATTTTTTACAATAATTCATATCCCTGTCATGATTGGAATCTAAAAGGTAATGTCTCTAAATTCAGATCCTTGGTTGTCCCCATATTCATCAAATGGAGAGGTAAATACCTATACTAATTCCTTATCTGCCAACGATTTTTATTTAAGATTATCCTTCTTAAAATCATCAATAATGGGATCATGGAATTTATAATTTTGAGCGGACAACATGCTTACCAAATATTTTTATTTGTGGAAGGGTGGAATGGGACCTTGGATACTCTCATCAACCAATTTATCTTTACTTTTATATGCAATAGTTTCTTCATTGTTTTCTTCATAAGGAGATGAAATTAATTGTTCAATGAATTTCCCATTTGAATCATAAATATTCTCTTCATGGGAGTCTAAATCATTAACTTCAACAATATTATCAACCATATCCTCTTCATGATTAAATACAAGTGGGAAATGACATGATAAAATGTCATCAAACACATGCACATCATAGTATTCTTTCATAAATTCTTCAAATGACCATGTTTCCTTATTGTTGTTCATCGTCTTCATCAATATCATCATCATCATATTCATAATCATCATCATCGTCGTCCTCATCATCGTCATCATGATCTTCTTCATCATCATCATCTTCCTTATCATCATAATCATAATCATCATCTTCATCATCAACGTCTTCGTTATCACCATCATCATCTTGATCATCATATTACGAGGAGATGGAAGCGAATTTAAGAAAAAAAAAGAGGTTTTTGTCCATCATGGACTCATTCACAAAAACCTCTCTCATTTTTTGCAACAGGTGTCATGGATTGAAATATTCGAATTGATCTTTACGACCTTTTTTTCAGGGTTTAAAATATTAAATAATTTATTATTTTAGTCACAAACTTTGGGCATGGTTTGAGAGACGCTGGAGAAGTGTTTTTGAAAACAAAAATAGGTTTTTGTCAAATACATACCAATACACAAAAACCTCCCTTAGTGTTTACACAGGTATCACAGATTGAGAGATATGAAGGGATATTTGAGACCCATTTTTCAGAAATTTGCCAAAAGTAGGAAAAATATTATTTTGCATATTAAGAACAAAAAATTGGCCAAGTGCTAAAATCATAAAGTTGAAAAGGCATTTGGAAATAAAAACATATAAATATAATCATGACATAAAATATATAAACACGTGCCTCTACTCTTCAACAATTAAATATCATTCATCTTCTTCTTCATCCAACTCAACATCTGTAGCAGGATTTGGTTTAGAATACATATTGATGAAAGGATCATTCACATCAACATTGTCATCAATGGAATATTCGATAATATAGTCATCAACGTTGTCAATGAGATCATCGTTTACTACATTTGGATTATCAGCCTCTTTAACTTCTTCATCTAACACATCGACTGCAGCCACCTGCTCCTGATCTGAATCATCATCATCATATTCTTCTTCATGATTATCTTCATCATCTACATCATTATACTTTACTGGTCTTGCTCTTGGATCATATCTAACAATGTATGACCAACTTGCTTTACCTGGTACCTCTGAGTAAAATACTTGCTGACATTGACTTGGAAGAACATAAGGCTCTGTACCCACTTCAAATTCCCTTGTATTATAAGGCATACCTTGACGATTTCTATTATATTCCAAGTTCCATAGGTGAGGTGTCACTCTTCATGGTTGTTTTCCATTCTCTTCTTTACCATTGAATTTTGCTTTGCATGTAGTTCGATAACTATGGTTCTTAGGCAGAAAGTGCCTATACTCATCAAACACTTCCTTTACTAAACTCCTTAAACGATGAGATTTTATCCTGGGTCCGCAAGCTGGACATGCAAATTTACCCTTTGTTTGCAGACCTACAAGATATATGAATTAGTGTAGCGAATTAAAATTACCATTTAAAATAATGCATGATATTTTCAATAGCTATATATAATATTAAAGAACAAAAGAAAGTAACAATATACCACAAAAATGTGTTGACCCGGGAGCATCATGAATTGTCCATCCAAGTATTCCATGAAATTGAAATCAAATTTTCCCTATTGGTATAGAGATGTCATACATAGTGACACCAACCCATAAATTCAACAACTCATCGATAAGAGGCTCAATATATACGTTCATATATTTAACCTGGTACTTACCTAATTGGTCCAACATACATGATTAATTATATTTAGCTATATGTAGTTATATATAAAAGACATTATTATCATGCACAAAACAAAGAAATGAAATATTTAGTGATCATACTTTCAAGTAAAAAAATACAAATTAATTAAATACCTGGAACAATCATTGCCAACATTATGTGCTCTCTCTTGACCGACATCCAAGGAGGAAGGTTATTTTTTATAACAAAAACATGCCACGCTGAGTAGGTAGAACGAAGCTCTCCAAATGGATTGACACCATCAGCTGCCAACAAAAGTTTAACATTACGAGGTTCTTCTTTGAAAATTGGCCACTTTTCTTCGATGTACCTAAATGCAGACCCATTTGCAGGTATTCGAAGAACATTATCTAGACTTCTATTCTTTGCATGGAAATCCATAAGCTGTGCTATATTTTGACACCTGAACAACTGCTGGAACTGTGGAATTATCGGAATATAATGAAGAACTTTGTGAGGCACCTTTTTTGTCACTTTATCGGTTCAATACCTACTTGTTTGACATTGTGGGAATTCATTTTCTAATGCATATTGTCCATAGTATATGATATGATCATTAGGACATGCATTAATAGCTTGATACTCCATTCCAAATTCTTTCATAATCACATATATCTCTCGATATGTGTGTGGTAAAATATTTGACGTTGGTAATAGAAATTCACCTAACAATATACAAAATTCAAAAGAATAAGTCAATGTAAATAATATTAATCATCAATATTGCATCCATACTTTACAAATTAGATAACAATAGCAATATAGGAAAAAATTCAACCCTTTATGTACATGTGAACATGCAAACATAAATAATTAACAAATTACATACCTTAGTATCTGTGTGAGACAGGTGTTTGATAAACCATTCAAAACCTTCAAGTTCAATAACAACAATATAGTAGATAGAAGATCTGTTTTTGAGCCTTCATAAAGAGGTTGACGTAACTTCTCGAGTAGAGGATCAACATCATGACTATCATCCTGGTTGTCCTCATCCATTGGAGCAAATGTGTCTTGGATCAATCTATGTATCTCATCTTCCTCATTTGTATCACTAACGTTATCTCCATCCATATAATCATTAAGAACTTGATCAGCTTCAATATTCTGATCTAGATGTTCGTCACCCTGTAAAAATGTATATTTATGCTAGAACTTGGAAAATAGCTCTCTGGAATGCGACATTTTGGGGGCATTGTCTAAATATTTACAAACAACGTAGTAAAACTAGTGTGTATAGAACATATAATAAAACGATAAGACATTTTACTGAAATTCATGACACGATGATTATTACAGAAAATACATTAAAAATTGAATAACCTCTTACCAAGGGACGATATTCATAACCCCCTTCGGCGTGCCCCTTCTCCCTAAAATGTATTTCAGTTGTCGTTATTAAAAATTTTCTTCTTTGCAAGCCCCTACAATCAGAGAAAGGGAAATAACATTTTCCATCTTCCCTAGTCTCTAATGCCGGTCTAAACTGAGAAAGCTTCCTTGCATTTTCGTTCATAGTGAAAAATCCTTGTAGTGACAAGTAATTGTCTTACCTACACCATACCAAACAGTAACTTGTCAAATACATTAGATATAAGTATATTTCTAAATGCGGTATATTATATACCAATTTATATAAAGAAAAACATGAACACTGTGATGAATAGGATTGTCATTGATGACAACATTATTGACAATCATTTTGGAAAAATATGGTTTGGTGAAAAATAGGAAAAAGACTATGGGGAAATTAGTAATGATTTCCTTAGGGAAATGCATGCTATAATTTATAGGAGAATATAAATGCCCGTACCACATGAGGGTCCTATAGATTGTTGTTTTTCCTACCTTACCATGTCTTCAGTTTGTCCTGAAAGTGCCTGCAGGAGAAGTTATCGACCTGCCAAAACATGGGTTTGTGACAGAGCAAGCAAAAATGGCTAAGTAGCCTTAGAAGGATGCCTGCCATAAATTTTGGGTTAGAGTAAATGCCCGCAGAAAATGGGGGTCTTGTAGTGTGTTGGTTTGTCTACATAAACATGGTATTATTTATCCTTAAGCATATCTTAAGAAAAAGTTATGAATCTGCCAAAATGAGGTTTCAGAATAAATTTTGGAGAAAGTCCTGAAAATGACCAAGTGTTGGAAAAATGGCTCGGGTAGCCTTAAGAAAGTGCCCGCCACCAATTGTGTGTTGGAGAAAATGGCCGCACCATATGGGGGTATTGTAGATTGATATTTTCCCTACCTAACCATGCATTCAAATTGTCTTGGAAGTAGCTGAGGAAGAAGTTGTGAACCTGCCAAAACAGTGTTTTAGGCAGATTGGACCAGACTAAGAAAATTGTCCAAGTGTTGGAAAAAATGGCTCATGTGGCCTTGGGAAAATGTCCGCCTTACCTTATAGGTGTATTATAAAACTTATCTAAAGCTATCATCCTACAGCTTGTTGAAGAGGATATCTGACCATGGTCTTAGTTCTCAAAGAAGATGTTTGATGACAAAGATAATGGTATGCCAAAACAGAGTTTCAGGCTATTTTTCACTATTCCAATACTGGAAAAACTGCCTCAGTGGCCTCAGGGAAATGTCGGCCCTATCTCATAGGATGATGAGAAAAATAATATGAAAGTGTTAGACAATAGCTTGTTGATGGGTGCATCTAACCATGGTATCCATTATCTCGTGGAGTGTTCTATGACAAAGATATAAATCTGCCAAAAGTAAGAAAAATATTATTTTGCATTTTAAGAACACAAGAAAATTGGTTGTGTTAGATTCAGGAAATTGAAAAGGAATTTTGAAATGACCACAAGGAGGGGTTATTTTGATGATAAAATTCATTAGGTAGCAAGGGCATGTTCCTTCGTGAACTGACTATCCATCCATACATTCAGGTTGTCTTATGTTGGTCTCATATGCAAAATATCAATCTGCCAAAAATAGGAAAAATAGTATTTTGCACAGTGAGAACAAAAGAATTAAGTGTTAAAAATAGGAGTTTGAGAGGTCAGTTAGAAATGCCCACTAAGAGCTAACTTTGTGCAAGTAAATTTATCAAATGTCATGGATCCATTCTTTGGTAAGTTGTCCATCTGCTCATGACTTCAGGTCTCCATCGAGTGTTCACACGTGTGAAATAGGAGTTTGCCAAAATGGGAAGAAATATGTTTTGATGTTCAAAAGAGGTTGAGAAGCCATTTTGAAATGTTTGCCAAAGGTTGTGTGTGTGTCAATAGATTTATCTTGTGATATGATCTTGTTCATTGTTGAAATTGCTATCTAGGCATGCTTGTAGGTTTCCTTATGGTGATCCCATGAGGGAGAAATCAATCTGCCAAAGTAGAAGACAAATTGTTTCTACAAGTTAAAAACAATTTTGTCCTAGTGTTAAATTAAGCTGTTTGGAAGCCTATTTTCAAATGATCTCCAGATAATGCGTGTGTATCAAAAAGTTCAAAAGGTGACATGGATCTGATCCTTGTTGAGGTGGCTATCGAGCCATACTTTCAGTTTGCATTATGATGGTCATATATGCAAAAGATAGACCTGCAAAGTTAGTGAAAAATAATAAACAGAGTTTATTAAATAAGAAGCTACAGGAATGTATTTAGAAAAATAAACATAAATTTAATAAAAAGAATTAAGATAGAGTTTTGAAGAGACACATCTTACTATTGGAGAGATGCAATGTTTACAAGAAGTTTTAATTGATTATTTCATTAAAACAATAAATAACAAGAAAAGATTCGAAGAAGTGTCTAAGCATGATGACATTGCAAGGTGTAATTGGAACAAGACATGAAGGACAAAGATGACTAAGGACATGTATAATGACATTGACAAGCAAGCATGACAAGCATAGAACATCTAGAGAGTCAAATGACCCATTCTGTGGTCATTTGAAGATGATTTGGGCAAGACAAAGATGTTGGTGGAAACATGACAAGGAGATGGTGACATGACAATAGACAAGAAAACTTGATGACAGAGATGGCCGCGGGAATGATAAAATAGTGGACAAGGAAAATGTTGCGGGCATCTCCAGAAGATCATGTGGGCATGCTAAATGAGGACAATTGCGGGCATAAGATATTTCCTATTGCAGGCATCTTCTCAGCACTACCCGCGGGCATCCCTTATGGCCATCTGCGAGCATCCTAGTGTGAGCTGCAGGAATAAGGAAGGACTTGTTGCGGGCATTTATGGGAGTTGTGGGAATATTTGATGGCTCAAATGAGGAGTTGTGGACATATTTAAACCCTACATGCGGGCATATAGATAGCCCTTGTGGGCATCTAAATACAACACCTACTGGCACCTTGAAGATGGATAGTACTGACATACTTGATGGAATATCAAAGACCCCAATACGGGAAGTTGAAGAAGGGTATGTGGGCATAAGAGAAGGCCAAGTCTTGAGATATCCACTTTTCATGTGCAATATCACAAGATGCACGAGCACAGAGGATACCACCTACTCCAAGGACCGAATTGGATTATGCAACTTCAACTCGAAACCACGTACATACACAAATTTCCTATTTTTCTTCGGATGACGAAGGTCGTCACATGCTACAAGCACAAGAGTTTCTCAAGTTTTTTATCCCTCTAGATTGCTTTGAAGTGTGGAGGGAGAGCATAAACTTGATAACTCAACAATCAACACACTTGAGATATCTTCTTTTCATGTGCAAGTTCGCAAGATGTGCAAGCACAGAGGATACACAGACAATAGAGTCACCCTCTCAAAAACTCCAAATGCCCTAATGAGAGCTAGAAGGCTTTCTTTATAATAATTTAGGGTTTGTATATTATAAATTTGGTCATATTAAACAGTGGTTGAACATTGCTTGGGAATGGATGGCCATAGACTAGGCAAAGTTGACTTTAAACAATGGTTGACTTTTAACCATGGTTAACCATTGTTTAGGCATGGTTGAGTTTAAACTAAGATTGACTACATCAAACCACAGTTGAGCTTTGCTTAGCCATGGTTTAATCTTGTTGACTTTAGTGAATCGTGATTTCTTATGGTTACATCATGGTTGACTATGGCTGACTTTGGTTAACGAAGATAACTATGTTTAACAATGGTTGATTATATCTCATCATTGACCGTGGCTAACTTTGGTTAACCATGGTTGACCTTAAATAATGGGCATGGTTGACGGCATCTCATAGTTGAATTGAAATAATGTGCATGTTTGATGGCACGTCTTCGTTGACTTGTAATAATGGGTGTGGTTGACTTGAAATAATCGAGAAAAGTCAACTCATAAATAATGGTTTCAAACTAATTTTTCCCATATTAAACAATGGTTGAACATTATTTGGGCACGGTTGACCATCGACTAGGCATGGTTGAGATTGGCCATTGGTTTGGCATGGTTGACTTTATTACATGGTCGATTTCTAGCCATGGTTGAGGATTGTTTAGGCATGGTTGAGTTTAAACTAAGATTGACTATATTAAACCATCGTTAACCATTTCTTAGGCATGGTTGACTTTATCGCATAATGGTTGAATTTGGTTGACTTTAGTGCATCATGGTTTCTTATGGTTGCATCATGGTTGACTATGGATGACTTTGGATAACCATGGTTAAATATGTGTAATCATGGTTGATGACATCTCATCATTAACCATGTCTAACTTTGGTTAACCATGGTTGATGTTTGCTAACCACGATTGACTTTGTTGAACCATGGTTAACATTTGTTAGTTATGGAAGATCGTGTTAGACCATGGTTGACATAACCAGGAGAACCATGGCCATCCATTCTTAGACCATGTTAACAATGGTCGACCATGGTTAGACCGTCCTTAACCATGGTCGATGAAGGGTGTCAAATGATGATTTACTGAGCTTGACCATACTAATTGACCAATCTTTTCACATGGTTGACCTTAGGGAACCATGTTTAACTATATGCTGCATGAGGTTAAACTATTATTTACCATATTAAACCTATTTAAGCTATGGTTGACTCTAAACTGTGTTTGACCATGGTAAACTACGGTTGACAATATTTTGTTGTTTACTTTTAAAAACAATGGTCGACTATGTTTGAGCATAGTTGACCAAGTTGGACCAAAGTTAAACAGGCATAACTATTATATGACCATGGTAGACTTCAAAGAAAATTGGTTGACTATGGTTGAATTTAGTTCACTGCGGTCGGCAAAGGTTGAATTTTGTTAGCTAAGGTTGAAAATGCTTGAGCATCATTAACCATGGTTAACGAAAGGTGTCAAATGATGGTTGACCAATTTTTACCATAAACTGAACCATTATTGACTATTGTTTATGCATGGTTGAGCTTAGGTAACCATGGTTGACTATTGTTCGACTTGGTTAACCATTGTTCACTTTAGTGAACCTTGGTTGTGTATGGTTCAATTTATTTAGACAACATTTTTTGCATTAATGTTGTTATTAATAATAAAGATATTATTAATTTTATCAATGTTGTTATAACTAATGTTTTTTGAGCAAATCAATAAATACACCTCAATATTGATAAGTTTTCTTTATATACTTTGATGATGATGCAAAACATATATTGAAATTGTTTCAAGAGTCCATAAACCCTTTCCTTCTTTTAAAATAATTTATATATGCAAATTTGAAAGTAAAAAACATGAGGACAATAAATTTAAAGAACGTCTTCGTGAGTCTTTAACAAAATATATTTACTCGCTTCTGTATTTAGAGAATAGCATTTAATAAGATTTCCATGTAAATTTAAAGAACATCTTCATGAGCATTAAAATTTCATATTTTCTCACCTCCTTATTTAGAGAGCTACCTCCCTATCTAAAGAGCAGTTTATAATGACATAACATATTAACCCAAAAGCTTAATAGCATAAGAATAAAGTACAATCTAGTATTGTTGTAAAATAAGCATTTAAATAAATATACTTTAAAGAACATCTTCACGAGTCTTAACAAAATATATTTACTCACCTCCTTATTTAGAGAATGTCATTTAATAAGAGTTCCACATAATTTTAAAGAACATCTTCACGAATGTTAAAAAATTATATATACTCACCTCCTTATTTAGAGAGCGGCCTCCTTATCTAGAAAGCATTTTATAACAACCTAACATATTGGCCAAAAGCTTAATAGCATAAGAATAAAGTACAATCTAGACTTGTTGTAAAATAAGCATTTAAATGAGTATACTTGAGTGTTTTATGAATTGAGTAAAATAAAAGTACAAAGCAAGGAGAAAACAACATAAAAAAAATATGCTGCTAAATACGAAAGAAACTGATCTTGTCTTCTTTTTCTTAACCCTCCCTTAATTAAAGTTTGAAATATCATCTTTTATCTTTTTTGTTTAATCCTAATTACATATATGTATAGCCAACTAAAATTCCATGCAGAAACAGCTCTACATTTTTTATATGTTTTTCATTACAGTGACACCTGAACAACCACATTTGAAAAAATAGAGTCAGGAAGCATTGTAAAACATACCTGAATAATCATGTAACTCATCGAAAAATAGATAGCATTGGCATTAAACCCACAATGCTTCTTAAACAATAAGCATGGATCTTCGCCTCTGGGGGGTTAGAGCAGGTGGTAAAGTTGAAATGTCGTAAATGCTCGTAAACGAAAGGTCTCGTGTTCAAATCCCCCCCAAACATACCTGTGCGCCATTGCTTCGGGCCTTGTGTGCTTACATTGGCCCCATACTAACGTATCTCACCTGATGCCTTCGCTAATGCCTTGTCAGTGTAATCTCCCATGCGCTTTTGTAAGATCCTCCATCATCACCACCTTAGGTCTTCACTTGCATAGCACAAACATTTCAGCTTGTCACCTCCTTTCCCATATAGTTAAGTCCTAGCATTGTACTATTTTGTATTTTAATGTCCCTCCTTTTTCAGGACGAATAATACGAATAGTAAATTGTTTACTGTTATATTTTTTTATTAAAATTTTTATTTTAATATCTTTAACAGTATTGCTCAATTATTTATATTTGTATTTTATTTTAAAATTACTTTTTATATAAACTATAAAATATAATTGATATGTGTGTGTGTGTCAAGTTCCTTCAACGAATGATAGATGTATATTTTTAAACTTTTTAGAATTTGAAAAATACACGTTTTTAAATTTATAAGTAACCTACATGAATATCTACTTCTAGAGCTAGTCATTGCCGGTTGAAATTAAATGGTTTTCAATTATAAAAGTTGGTTTAATTACGATGATAGGCATTCTTATTTTTGAATTGGAGGGAAGCTGCCACATTAATCATGCTTTTAATGATAAATTTTGATCGTACAGACATAAATTATAGATAGAGGAATATTATTAGTCATGGCCATTACATCAAGCATCCAAACTTAAATTTGTTATCGCTCAAGCGTTTTTTAATTCAAATGCTAGTCATTAGTGAATGTGATGAAGGTTACATCTTAATCACCCACGTTCATTACCAGCATAAATGAGCATCCACACATATCTGCACACCACGTATGCAGTGCACACGCCACGTATAATCGTAATCGGAAGCGCACACAGCAAGGTAGTGGAGCTTGGAAGGCGTTCTTAATCGAGAGCACGGACACCAAGGTAGTGGAGATTGGAAGGCATTTCAACAAGTTTTCTACACTCTCTATTCCCTAGCCTTTCCATTATCAATTGTCTTTGGAGGGATTGGACATTGATTCTCCTTGGAAAGTGGTTTTTGCGATCTATTTCACTATTGCTTTTGTTGCAGGATGCATCATAGCACTAGTTGGTGGCCGATAAAGTTGTGACTTGATCAAACATGGAGCTAGTGCCTTGTAGCGGAAGGAAGGAATGGATTTTTTCGCAAGGAAGGGGAGTACGAGAGACGATGCGAGATGGTTTTCAACAAAGCATTTCAATTGTCAAAGTGAAGTTCTCAAGCATGCCTTCTTTATTTTCTTTACAACTATTAATGTAAACCCTTGTGCATGACTATCGCATGTTGTTGTCATTTTTGAAACGTAAGAAGTTGTATTTGCATGGGTTAAGAGTTCATTGTGTAATCCCCCCCCCCCACACACATTTTATTTGGAACAGAGATCCAATGCTTATGATTTTATCCAATTAGATCCAACAGATTCCATCGCAGAGGCTTCTAAGGTTTAGTTTGGGATAAAGTATGATGTGTCTTATTATTTTTCATTTCTTTATAAATCAACCTTCATGTACTCTGGGTTTTGTCGGTTTATGTTTTGTTCTATAGGCGCAGCCTCATTCGACGTATGGTAGACATGGATTTACTGAGGAAGTCGAGTGGTCGCCTCATTAGAATTAAAAAATGATGTTATGGAGAGCACTACAAAAGTGTTTTCGGACTAGGGATAGCCCGGTTGAATGACTGCATCAGGATGTGCCTATTTGCAAAGGATATATGGCCCTCACAACAGCCTTGCAGTGTAGGTGCGCTTACTTTTTTGCAACGAGATGTAATAGACCATGCATCAGATAATAATTTGTTAGTACGTATATAACGACATTTGTACCAAGAGAATGGAGGGAAGAGATTTCAAGTTTTCATCGGATCGGACATAAACTCTCATAGATCAATTTTAACCTCAACTCTGTTAATTTTAATAGATTTATTTCTAAGTTCAATAGGCTGGAGATCAAATTGAGTAGCAAGAGATTTGCAATTGGTTCATTTTATGTATTTCTAAGTTTAATAGATTGGAGATTGAATGGATCTTTGTGTGAGGACATAATGATAGTCCTTTTCAAGTAAATTTACATCATTGTACAAAAAGGAGGAGCTAACGTTACAGTTATGGATGGAAGATGCTTTAACTTTTCATTAAATGCGACGAAAGAATTTTAATCCTAAATCTTTTTAGAAGCCAAAGTTTGCATCCAGTGCCTTCATTTATTTCCAAACTTAATAGATACGGGGTTAAAAGAAATTTTGCAAGTTGTTACAATGGTCGTCTTTCACAAGTATGTTTATCTTAAGACATTTCTAAGTTTTCTTTGTTTAACCCTGTAACTTCTAAATAATCGGAAGTTTGCATCATGTTTCTCAACTGTCTCTCTTCAAAAGGGTGTTATGTGGAGGTGCTCTTCGATTTTCTAGCTTTGCCTGGCCACCTGCACCATCTTCCTAAGTTTGAAATTAGCATTGAACTACACAAGGATAGAATCCAGTGAGAGATCATGGTTTCAAATATTATTCTATCGTCATCATCGTGAACAGAGTTAAATAATTTGTTTAGCATTATACTAACTAAAACAAAATAAAGTTCACTTGTATTTTATATTTATGCCAACTACATTATTTTATTTAGATCTTTTGAAAAACATTATTTTCTTCTTTTAATTATTCTTAAAATTTATAGAATAATAAATTTGTGGCTGCCCCACTTAACAGGGTTCTCGTTTGACAAATAATAACAAAATAAAATATGGGAACAAAAAGAGAGTGAAGAATGGTTTTGTTTCTTTGAAGAAGTTCATGGCGTCCAGAGTGCTTATTTGTAAAGTGTGATTGGATAGGTTCCTTTGTATCTTCCCCCATTTCCTTGATACCTGGAAGGACAAATTCGCCCGACAGAAAATGGGC
Organism: Pseudotsuga menziesii; assembly: GCA_001517045.1. Lineage (NCBI taxonomy): Eukaryota > Viridiplantae > Streptophyta > Pinopsida > Pinales > Pinaceae > Pseudotsuga > Pseudotsuga menziesii. Next base: position 18,396 of record LPNX011135266.1, on the reverse strand, counting down.
CAGCCACTAAGTATTTTGGTGGGATGCAGATTTGATAGACATTCTGAATGGCCGAGAGTTGTTGTATGGAGAATGTGTGGATGGATAAAACCCATGTTTATTGTTTATTCTCAGTGGAAAATTGATTTAGGCGTTTGGGGTCCGAACTTCTTCAGTATGCAAGATGGATAGGTTCTCTTCTATTGGTTCTATCATTTCCCCAGTTTTGCATGACGTCTTTTATTTTTTATTTCATGTTTGTCTGTAATGAAATTTCCAATTCTTCCCCTATTCCTGAATGCTTTATGTACACCACTCGCAAAGCCTCGTTTTTTACTCGTTAGTTTTGTTTATTCTCATAATATGATGTGTATTGTATGATTTGTATTACATGATTTATGATTTACAGGAGGAGAGTCACAAGGATCAAGAAAATTTTGTTATCGGGTGGTCGGAATGGTAGCCTTGATGAAATCTCCATAGTAGCATAATTCAGGCGTATTAGGGTTTCATGTACAAAAATTTCAGATGTGCACAAAATTCATCGAATGATCGCCTATGTACGGATTCGGGTTTCGAAGACCACCAGCTGACATGTAATGTTTGAAAATCCACAACAATAAATCTATAAAGCGCTATAATAATCTCCATGTTGCTTTGAAACTTCGAATCATCATTCACCAATACTCGTCAATCATGAGAATCGAGATCACATTGCACACTATAGTTTTTGTAATGTCCCCGACCCTCAAACTGGCCAAAGAGGATGCTACCATACATCAAATCATTCGGGCATCTAGCCCCACGAACATGAACATACATATATGTAATGATGAAGCATGATAGTTATAACATAAAACGTATTACGAATCATAATCATTCATATACACAACAAAATCAAAAGATATCAATCAACACTCATGCATATACAGATCAACATTTAACATGTGCCTTATCATTCATCAATGGTAAATATAATTGCAGACACAAGTTAGGCAAGAATACTTATCTTATAGAGAACTTGTTCTACAACCAGCTATGTCGCTGCAACATTCCACCCAACCATAGGTCGCGTGCTCTTTAATCTCTCAGCAACACTGCCACCCCCGAGCTGGGAATGATTCCCCAAGGAATAAGGAACTAGCAGGCTCACACATAGCCAAGGATAACAACACCATAAATGTACATAGTTCAGCCAAGCCAACACAGTTGGGTTTATCAGGAAAACAACGGATCAGCCAAGCCAACAAAGTTGGGTTTATTAGGCCACCCAAGAGCTGGGAAAGGCTAAATGCTAAGCTGGTGAGCTCATTGAAGAGCTACAGACACCAACACCAGAGCCAGCTTAGCTTCTAGAACACCCACACACACCCAACACAAGGAAATCAGTCCCTTCTCTGCAACGCAGACCCTCAGACCTTGATCTCCCTTCCAGTGCTATTCAGGGGTTGTGGAGAAGAAAGCCAGCTTAGTAGCACTGTCTATGTGGTTCTCAACCCACCGGGTTTATCAAGCACCTCAGGCCCTCATTCACCACTCCAATGCAGTCCGAGGACAAAACCACTGCATGCAAGCAGCCAAACAGTTATTCAAGCTTTTACAAGGGAAAAACACAGTCGACCAGAACGTAGGAACTCACAGCAATCTTCAACCGATACCACCATAAAAAGGGAAAACATGGCCAAGCAATCGTGGGAAAACAACAACCCACAAACAACCATGAAGCCACAGCACCCGATCCTCCATGCAATCGCTGGAGAATCTTACACAGGCAGAAGAATGGGGAAGGGATAGACTCCCACTCTATACGTGAGGGAAACGTTGTAGCCAGTAGTCACAGTTCAGCGATGAACACCAAAGACATTACACTATCCGATTAGGAGCGTAAAACAGGAAAAAGGGATCAATAATGAAACACAGCCACGATCCAGAGGAAGGGCGGGACAATACACAGTCCGTTCATGCCAAGGTAAAATCGGTTCTCTGTGTGAATGGAAGGGACGAAACCACAGACCGAAAATCCCTTGAGAGAGGGAAGGTGAACCCCTAAATAATGGAATGTGGAACCTTTTAACTCTGCCCAACATGAGGGAAAACGGACAGACTCTCCATCCCCATAGTGGACAAATCGTTTGCTACCAAAAGGCACGTCGTGGAGAGTGAGAGCAGACGTGGGCGTAGTAGTGGTTTTTCTGCCATCCAACAGCTGCCCCAACTAACAACATAAATAACTAAGGTGGTGGTTCGATGAGACAAGGGAAGGTGAGCGAAGAGAGTGGTGACACATGGCTTTTCCCCCATGGCTTAATGTTCATCATTCACCCTCCATACCCTTTGGAATCATGCCCTTTTCAATTTGGTTGCAGTGAACATAGTTGGTTGGGTCATTTAATAAAAAATGCACATTTACATGATGCCACAATTTAATATATGTTGTATGTCTCGAGATACCATCGGTGACCATTCCAATCTGAAACATAACATAATTAAATCGATGGTGGGGCCTTTGCCCTTAGCTCCTCACCATGATTATTTACAACATATGTATCACGTATATTTAACGCAAACGGGGTCAAAACCGGGATGTTACATTCCCCTCCCCCTTCAATAGCACTGTCCTAAGTGCTTTACAAAATTTGAACAAAATGCTACATTGGTACCGTCTCAATGTTCCACAGGATTGAACAAAAATGGATGTGCCAATCGCATGGCATCCTCCAGCTCCCACGTAGCCTCTTCAGGTCCATAGTGCTCCCATTGCACCTTTACCTACCCTATGGCTCGGTTCCGGAGCATTGTGACCTTCCTTTCGAGGATGTGCATTGGCTCGATTTGGAACTCTCCCTCGGGTTCCATCTGAATCACATCCCAATTTATCACATGGTTAGGATCATGTACATATTTCTTAAGCAAAGAAACATGAAAAACATTATGAGCTCTAGTACTAGTAGGCAATGCAAGTCTATATGCAACAGGCCCTATTCTTTCAAGCACTTCAAACGACCCACAATATCTAGGTGACAGCTTGGCACAACTTCCAAGCTTCAAGGAACTTTTCTTTGCTTTCACTCTGAGGTAAACATGATCCCCAACACTGAAATCTCTGTTCATAATATGTTTATCTGCATAGCTTTTCTGTCTGTCCTGTGTTGCTTTCAGATTCTACCTAATCTTTACAACCTCTTGCTCCATTTCCTTGAGCAATTATGGTCCAAGCGCAGCCCTGTTCACTGGGTTATCCCAAGTCACTGGTGTCCTACACCTTCTTCCATACAAAGCTTCACACGGACTCATCACCAAGGATGGTTGGTGTCCATTGTTATAAGCAAACTCTACCAAGTGTAAGTAATCTTCCCACTTGGTTGGTTTTTCCATAACATACATGCAAAGCATATCTTCAAGCACCCGATTAACTCTTTCTGTCTACCCATCTGTATGAGGATGGTATGTAGTGCTGAAGTTTAGCTTTGTACCCAAATATGCAAACAACCCTTTCCAAAAATTGGAAGTGAACTTGACATCTCTGTCAGAGACTATTGCCTTCGGCAATCCATGCAATTTGAAAATCTCCTTCATGAAGATCTTTGCACTGTCATCAGTCTTATGCGTAGACTTTACCGGTATAAAATGTGTTTCCTTTGTCAACTTGTCTACTACAACCATGATGGAATCTTGTTGTATCGAAGTCATCGGCAATCCTGTAATAAAATCCATGGAAATAACTTCCCATTTCCATTCCGGAACTGGCAAAGGCTGCAACAAACCTGCGGGATGTTGATGCTCAAACTTTACCTGTTGACTTTTCATGCACTTTGATGTGCTCAGCTATGTCCTTTTTCATTCTTGGCCAAAAGTACTGCTTTCTAGCTGTAGCAATTGTCTTCTGATATCCTGGGTGACCAGAATACGAAGCTTGATGGATTTCATCCATAACAACTCTCCTCAATTCTGCTGCATTCGGAATATAAATTCTGCCTTTATAAGTGAGAAGTCCATCTTCTTCCAATTTATATCCTTCATACTTCTTCTCAAGACTTTGTTGTTGCAATTTGTCTTTCACCTACTCATACAATTCATCTCCGGCACCATGATTACCAATCTGCTGCCTCAAGTCTGATTGGCAAATACTAAGAGATGCCACATGCATTTCCTGTATCTTCCTGCTGAGCGCATCAGCTACCTTATTCTCTTTCCCTTTTATGTGCTTGATTTCAAAATCAAACTCACATAAAAATTTCAGCCATCTTGCTTGCCTACCGTTCAAAGTAGGCTAATCAAATATGTCAAAACCCCAAATTTCTGAAAAATTTAAAATTTTTAATTTACATAATATTACATAAATGCAGTTAACTAATCATTTAATTAGTTAAAGTTTATCATCTTATTATTAAAATTCATCTGTTATTTGTGTAGAGTGGTAGAACAAATCTTTTCATTTTACTGACTTGTTTCTTTTTGCTAACATAAGGTGGGGCTGTCATGAAAAATGGGCTTACTTAGCTTTCGAGCTAATGCAGAAAGTTCCTTCTGTCCTTACAGATTACAGGTAAGAAGATTGGCTGCTGCAAGTAAAAATTCTAAAGTCTTTAAGTACAAGTTTGTTTTCAAATCAAAGTTCAGTAAGTCATTAGTCGCTAAGCACATATCAATGCTTACTGAGGTAAATCCATTATCTGTTCTTCATTCTAGCAGAGGTAGAAGTATAGTTCTTAAGATTACTAATCTGTCTGATATCTATCATAGTTGTCAGTGTCAAAAGATCTTTAAAGAAGATTGTTTACAAGTAGAATACGAAAATCAAAAGTTTATGTTTAAGAAAGCACAATTACTCTTACTTCGTAAAGTGTATGAATAAGGGGTTTACAATTTACTGCTACTAAATTCAAACTATCCACTGATAGGGATATATTCATGCTGATGCACCCAGTCTTATTTACATTACCACTGATTCAAAATATACTAAATCTTATCTTAGGTCTGATGGATAACCTACTGTAAACTAGTTATTATTCTAATCATTAAAATAATGTACAACATAAAAGTTTCAAGGTCTAACCGTTACGTTGATAAACTTTCTCTTAAATGGCTTCACCTTCATATGTGATAAATTCTAAGTTAAGGACATTTATTCCATATGAAGCATTCATCAAAATATTTAGTTACTATTTCCTCTTGTAAGCATTTATCAAACTTAGATGAATATGGCAAGACCATAAAGGTTAACATTATAACACAATAGTTACTATGGTTGAATCTACAACCTCCTTAAAGTCAACCATTAGTATATTCTATAATTATAATATAAGTGTTGGTGGAATACTTGTAAAAATAATATTCTTACTTAGCCATAGGTATTAAACTTCCCTCCTATAATCATGTTACAAACTTATTCTATTAAGACTGTAAACTTTTAAATGACAAAGTAGTCATTCACCTGGATGAACAGGTCATAATCAAGTCCATGACAATTTAAGTTTATAGTCTTACTCTAAAGATAACTCTTAAAATCTTTACCATAGACATTTCAAGTTTGTATACAAGATGATGTTATTGCACTTACCACTCTAGATATAGTGCTCTTTAAATCAAATGTTTATTAAATAAAATATCATGATACAAGGTTCCTTGTCATATTGTTGGCTGTACCCACGATGAACATAGTGTTATCATTTGATTGCATCGCATGGGTGATAATATATTATAACGTATTGTAATGATTTGTTAAACCTTGCATCGGTGGTAAGCTCCATGACAAAGTTTACGTAATAACATAATATTTGTTATAATGTTCCAATGATAGGTTGAATCGGGTGGGACTAAGGTATAACCTTGGAGACAGCCGAATGATTGTTAACATTGGATCCTAGAGATTAGCTCGTCAAAACTATAGAAAGGAAACCCACTGTGGCAAATTATTTGCATGGCGACGTGGCTTCATTTGGGCCATGCATCGCAGGAATTAAAAGAGTCTTCTCCAAGAGCTAGCTTATTATCCTCCCTCGCCTTCGGGCACTGGTCCATCTTCTGTGAAAGAAAACCGACCGCTCTGTCACCTGTGTAGTACTGCGACTGTCCATGGCTTCTCCTCCCTGGTTAACTTGCCCAATTGCTCAAAAGGGAAGGCCATTTCATGGTGCTTCTGCTCATCATGCATTAATCATTCTCTTGTTTGCTTTTCGCTGCCTCCATTGCTAAAACTTGAACCCTTAACTGTGTCAGTCCTTACCATTCTCCTTCAGTTTACCACTACGGGAGTGGTTCCTCCTTTTGGAGTATTATGGTTTGAGTTTCACCATTTACTGTGCGTTGTTGGAAGGAGTAACAGCTCGGCTTAGGGTTTTACCTACTCCTTCAGTTAGATGACTAGAGGGTTCCCTACTGTCAGTGATTCATGGGTGTTGTAACGTCGTTTCTTCTGCAACTGAATGGCAAACTCCTTGCTCGTGCTGGTCGTTGGTCGCTGCATTGTTGTTTATAACTTTTCAGTTGCTAAGGTAAAATAGTTATTCATTTTCTTTTAATGATATTGATAAATTCTTGTAAATACATCTATTTTGCCTTTAATAAATATTTAACAGCCGGATGTATGTTGGTTTTTGCAGATACGACCTGCCTCTCTTCTCTGTCTGCACAAAGAGTATGGGGTTGCAGCGATAAGGGGCCACGGTAAGCCCTGGTTTCTCCATGGCTCATGCACCTTGTGCAAACCCTTATGGGTAATGAGGGATTGGTCGTTACGGCCTGTTAGACCCTCATGGCTTTTGGTTGTTTTTGGTTGTTTGTTCGCTATTTAACACCGTTTGGTTAAGACCCTAGCTCTATTGCAGGGCTCTCCGGCCTCGACCGTGAGTATAAATTTTATTTTGTATATATTACTGTGTTTATAGTAAAAGAATAGGCTGTAAGCCTTCATGTGTAATTTCTCAGTACGGCCGTGGGTTATTATTACAGAACTGGGTTTTACAGTCATTACTTTTGTATATTATGAATGAATAGGGTTTTTACCCTAATTTGACAGTGAAGAAAAATGACTCTGTTCCTTCTTCTTTCAAAAATTACTGCTAAGTTGAAAAGTGCTTCTGCAATGTTAAGGTTACTAGTTATATTTATAATATGTAAAGAAGCTCGATAAAAGAGCATCCTGTACTTCTGTTGTTTACTTCCTGCACAAAATGCATTTGACTTGTTCATTGTTAAAATAATATTATTATTAGGGTTTCTATACCTGGTTTATAATTTGACTTTCTTGTTAATAAATTTTGTAATTATTGATGTATAGTTTATACCCTTTTAATGATATAGGGTTTTTATGTCTTTCTTTTTACAATAATTTTAAGTACTGTCAGTATACTTGTAGCTCAGACAGTATAATTAATTCTGGAATATACTTACAGTAATGAGAATACTATTTATATTATTAGTATTAATATTCCTATATTGCATAAATAAAGTACCTTATTCCTATTATAATAACTATATTATCTCTCTGTGATTACTATAGCCTCTATAATAATATTCTTAGTTTATTTTATAAGTATATCGAAATAGTACTTGTTATTTAAGTCTTGTGTAATTTATGCTATACTATATATGTTCTTTTGTAATTAATTTGTTTTCTTAGTTATGATATTTATTTATATATATCCATAATTTAATTAACTCTATCCAGAGTTTATCTCATAAGCACCAATATTAACATTTGTTCATATTCTAAATAAAAAGAATAACAGTTCTGGAAACTTGTTCGAGCTCAGTCCCAATAAAAAGAAGGAAAAATAATGAAATGAATACATCACAAAACATTCATAAAATCTAGACCAGATTGGTTTGACAGTAGTGTCTAATCATTATATAACTATTCCTACTTTCAGTTTATTATTAGACATATAGTAGTGAAGTTATTCTAATCTAGAAGAAAAGAACTGTATGGTAAAACAATAAATAAATCTAGTCTAAAATCTACTCTAGAGCGATTATTATACTCTTCTATTTATTCTCTACAATATAAAATTACTGAAAGCAAAATACAGTACAAGGAAGTAGTTTTTAACTAAGAACTCATACAACTGTCAATAAAATATATTTTCTGAAAATAGATTAAGAAACTACTACTTTGCAATTCTCATCATGCTATTCTTATTTAAATTTACCCCTGTGCTGGAGTACGGTCTGGTAAAACCCAGATGTGGAAAAACACAGTGGGTCTTTATCTTTCATCAAAAGCTTCCATTACTAATAAACTAAAACATTTACATTACTAAACAAGTTAACTCTTATATCATAAACTGCAAACATAACATTCAACCATTCACAATATTTAAACAAAGACAGTTAAGTGACAGAACATGCTTGATCTTTGGACAACAACAGCAATGGGAGGCCATTCCTCCCTACCAACTCTTGGAGAGCGCTCAAACAGCGACTCCTCAGGACCCCCGAGCTTGCTCTGGTCTCCCTGGCTGGAACTAGGTGCAGCAATCGTCAGATACCAGTCTTCAAACTCAATATTAATCCAGAACTTATCAGTAAGTTCTCCCAGCTAACCAGCTGTAAATAACCAAGTTACTGCAGCAATCCTCTCAGAACAACTTCCTTACTGTTTTCCCTTTTTCCCCAAATGAATTTCCTGAATAACATTCCACCTGAATGTTTCTTCCCTGGAAAATATCTGAGCAACCTCAGCTCTATTCATTGGGTACTTTTAAAAGATTGCGTAGGTATTTTTGGGTTAGTTGTCATTTAATGAGCCACCTTCTCTGATCCCACTTTCTTGGGGGATCATGACCCCAATTATAGGGAAGTTGCCACCTGCAACTTAGGAAGTGTTTGAGGATGCTGCCACTTGTCTTTTTCCCTCCACCTAGTTCCATCCACCAGTTTGACCAGTAACCTCTTTTTAACAGCTCTCCCATGCTGTTGTCTCCACAATTTATTTATTAATAATAAAATATTCTGAATTACATTCCACTTCTGTTAACTCTGCTGAGTCATTAATTCCTACTTAGCATTAAAATTGATATAATGTCTCGGGAATATATTTAAACAATTAACATTATTTTACAAAATTGGGGTATGTGACAAAATAGATATTTCAGACCACAATGATCTATCCTGAGCTCAAATCTTCTACCCATCAAGTAATGTCTCCACATCTTGAGAGCATGTACTATGGCTGCAAGCTCTATATCATGAGTGGCATAGTTCTTCTCATGCTCCTTCGACTTTCTTGATTCATAACATATCATGTGGTTGTCCTGCATAAGGACTCCTCCAAGCCCTTGTCTGCATGCATCGGTACATACCACAAAATCTTTCTCTGGATCTGTAACCTTCAATACTAGTGCATTGGTGAGAAGATTCTTCAACCGCTGGAAGCTTTCTTCACATTTCAAAGTCCATTCAAAATTTACTCCCTTATTTTGCAAAAAAGTGATGGCATGTGCAACCTTGGAAAATCCCTCAATGAATCTCCTGTAGTATCCTGCAAGTCCCATAAAAGATCTTACATCTGTCACACTTCTTGGAGTAGGCCAATTCGTAATGGCTTCAATCTTCTCAAGGTCCACGGATATACCCTCTTCTGAGATAATGTGACCCAAATATTGTATTCTATCTCTGTAGAAGTCGCACTTGCTCAGTTTTGCATACAGCTGATGTTCCCTGAGCAATTGAAATGTCAATCTCAAATGTTTTTCATGTTCTTCCTCATTCTTAGAATAAACAAGAATGTCATTAAGGAAAACAAGAACAAACTTGTCCAAATACTTGCTGAAGACACTATTCATAAGGCACATAAATGTAGCTGGTGCATTTGTGAGACCAAATGGTACCACAATAAACTCATAATGTCCATGCCTTGTTCTGAAGGATGCCTTATGAATGTCTTCATCCTTGATTCTCACCTGATGGTAACTAGACCTCAAGTCAATCTTGGAAAATACCTTTGCTCCTCTCATTTGATCAAAGAGGTTATCAATCCTAGGCAAAGGATATTTATTCTTCACAGTAACCTTGTTCAACTGTCTGTAATCAATACATAACCTGAGTGTACCATCTTTCTTCTTCACAAACAGAACCGGTGCTCCCCAAGGAGACACACTCGGTCGGATATCTTCAACTCTAGCATCTCCGGTGTACTCATCCTGTAGGGTGTCTTGGACACTAGTGTTGCTCCTGGAACAAGTTCAATGGTGAAGTCAATGTCCCTCTTTGGAGGAAGTCCTGGAATCTCATCAGGGAATACATCATTGAATTCTTGTAACACCTGATAGTCCTCCAACTTAGGAGTTTCATCGCATGTTGGTTCCAGAATATGAGTTGCATACAACTGGCAACCTTTCCTACATAACTTCTTCAACTGCATTGTTGAAACCTGTCTTACCGAAATTACCTTTGGAATACCCTTCACAACTATTGGGTTTCCTTCTTCATCTGTGCATTCAAAAGTCTTGTTATAGCAGTCAAGCTTCACTCTGTGAGCTTCTAACCAATCCATTCCAATGAGAATATATTAGGAACCAAGCGATAGAACATTCATATCTACACAAGTGATCAATCCATGGACACTTCTCTACCAACTCACTGACCCTTCTCTTAGTCCCAGTGGCCAGCTGAACTAACCAAGGTTTCCTATGCTTGTCCTTCTTAAAAGCACAAATCTCAACTACTATAGGAGTAATGTAACCATGAGTAGAACCAGGGTCAATCAAAATAGAAACAAATTGTTCAACAATCTTACCTGCAACTTCAACCACAGTTGACTGGTGATCTGCCTGGCGGTCCTCCAATGCTACATAAATTCTAGGGACTACTCTTGCCACTTGACCCACTGTTTCTGCTCCCTGAATGTTATAAGTCGGCCTTGCACTTTCATTCTCAAGTGGACAATATTTGCGCAAGTGGGGTCCTTCACATTTCCAACATTTGAGTGGACCTTTATTCTGATGTGGCTCTTTAGGCTTCCCACCTGTCACTCCAACTGGATTACTCGCAGCTTGGGATGGTTGCTTCTACTGATTCCTGAATCTAGAAGGTTTGAAACCTTTTCTTCTCTGGTCAAAGTTCTCATTCTTCTTGTCCTTCCATGCCTTATGGTAATCAGGTTTACCTTTGATTTTCTCATAGCAATACTTAGCCTTCCTTGTCGCTTCTTCAAGAGTTCTCGGTTCATAAAACTCAATTCTATCTTTGTAAGACTAAGGAAATCCACCCAGAAACCGCTAGACCTTCACTTTTTCATCTCTGATGTACCGGACATACCTCAACAATTCCAAGAACTTGTTTGCATATTCATCCATGATCTGATGTCCCAATCTCAGCTCATGGAACTCCTTAATCTTGTCATCATAATACCTGTCAGAGAGGTATTTCTGCCTGAAATACTTCTTGAACTGTTTCCATTTCATTTTTCTTTCATTGATCTTCTTTACTTGCTTGAAGTGTTGCCACCAAATAGATGCTCTTCCATTCAGATTGAAGATGACAACTCTTGCCTTCATGTTTCTTGCATAATCTTGTACTTGGAAGTACTTCTTTATCCTAAGGAGCCAAGCTTCAGCTTCTTGTCCCGTCTTTATCTCACCATCAAACGTAGGAGGTTTAGCTTTCCTAAATTCATCTCGAGAGCAATCCCTATGGTGACTTCTTCTTTTCCTTTTATGAGAAGATGAACTTGTATCTCCACTAGATTCTTCAGAGTCGAATGATCCACTAGAATTCCTTCTCCTTCTCCTAGTGCTGCTCTTACTGCCTTCTGGTCTCAATGTACCTCGTCCAGAATCTATCTTTCTCTGCAATTCTATCAAAATCTGCAACATGACAGCATTCAACTGATGCTGCTCTTCCTGGGCTTTAATCAAGCTTCTCATGGTGGATGCAACCTCGGACGGTGTCTCTTGGAATCTCCTTCCATTAGAGTCTATGTCATCATTTTCATTCCAAATTTTTTTTCCCATGGCATCTCCTGCACACTCGTAAGAACCCCGAGCATCATACCCATCATGGGTTCTCATGACTGAACCACCTCTTGCTTTACCACACTGTTCTCTCTGGAGTACTGCTCTTGGAAGTTTTCTATAATTCTGAAATGTGTTAGTAACACACTGTTAGATGCATATCGTTAATATAAATCAAAACTACTTACCTTCCTCTTTTGGAAATTCATAAAACACAATCTTGCTTAAAACACAAAATTTTCCTCTCTTTCTTTTCAGCCCTGTGACCGCTGATAATCTGCTGAAATCTGCTGAAAGACAGTTGAAAACTGCTTGAAAAATTACTGAGAAGTTCATTTGAAAAACCCAAATCTCTTTAGGCCCAATCGGACCCCTTCCCAACTACCTTTCTGACACTTCGGTGGTCAAAACATCTAGCTTGTCGGCGGTCTGTTTACTTATTTCTTCCCGTCGTTTCAGCGGCAAACCAACTAAACTTTCGATCTGCATCGGCGAGAAAATCGATTATTCATCGGGTGCACAGTCCCTTGAGCAGCCGCAACGGTGGTAAGTGATCCTCCTATGGCTTCCGCGAGCATCTTTCAGCTATCGACCTACTATCCATCGGGTGGATAGTGCTTTGGACTGCCGCAACGGCGGGTTCACGATCCTTTGATTCTGTCCGATCGACGGCCTGATCGTTAATACTTTTCCGATGACTTTATACTCTTCAATTTTTTCTTCTAATCGGGTCCTTAATCATCTATCGTTCTGAACTTCGTCGGCGATAGCATAGACTAACCGCTGCGTCGGCGGTCGGGTGCCCTACGCATCAAACAGTTAGTCTCTTCGGCTTCCGTAACGGTGGCCCACAATCTTCCTATGTCTTCCGCAGCTCACGACTTTGTCGGCGGTCAGAGTGACTAATATTTTGCGGCATCAACGCTAGGATGCACTTCTCATCGGGTGACCAGTTCATTATGTGGCCGCAACAGCGGGTAGCAGAGTCACTATGGTCTTCGCGGGGCACTCGTCGGCGATCGGAGCAGTTGTTAATTGCGGCATCAGATGGATAGTTGACTAAGCAGCCGCAACTGTGGTTCACCTTCATTGAACCTTTTTCGATCGACGATCCGATCCACTAACATTGCCCGATGGCCGATGATCTTGTGCCTTAGAGAAAATTTTGAATTTTCTTCTTGGCTTGTCTTCCCCTGCATCGGCTCTTCCATCTTCTATTCATCAGCGATGTCAACGACTATTCTCCTCCAATCGGCGACTGGAACACAACCATCACGGTATCGATAAACAGAACTTGTATCCGTCTAAGGATTAGTGCACTAGGCTTCCGCAACGGCGGCGCTTTAAACCACTAATTCCTTTCGATATTCATCGGCGACCCATACAACTAACATTTCCCAATGGCCAAAGAAGTCGACACTTAGAAAATTTTCAGAAATTTTCTTCCTCTGCCTTCCGCCGCATCGGCCGTCGGATTAACTATCCGTCGAGTGGATAGTGTCTTAGACTGCCGCAATGGCGGGTGTGCCATCAGCTAAAATTTTCCGATGTAGTTCATCAGCAATTCCCTCATCTAACCATCGGCGATGAAAACAACTATCTTCCACCGATCGCTGGTGATCGGACTTAGAAATTTTTTTCAAAATCTTTCTCTTTACCTTCTTCCGCTGCTTCATCGACTCGACCATCTCCTATACATCGCCGACCAAATCAACTGTTCTCTCCCGATCGACGAACTGAAGCACATCGGCATTGGCAGTCAGAACTTTTCCTCATCGGAATACTAGTGCTCTAGGCTTCCGCAACGGCGGGCGCATGAACCACTAACGTCTTCTGATGGCCGATGATTTTGTTACTTAGAAAAATTTCTGAATTTTCCTGGCACAATTTTCTGATCGTTGCTGGGAAGAAGGCAACCTGCCTCTGCTATCTGATCTTTCATGGCCCATTTAGGCCCATGCTGCAACCTGGCTCTGATACCACACTGTAACATCCCCAACCCTCAAACCAGCCAAAGAAGATGCTACCATACATCAGATCATCCGGGCATCTAGCCCCACGAACATGAACATACATATATGTAATGCTGAAGCATGATACTTATAACATAAAACATATTACGAAACATAATCATTCATATAAACAACGGAAGCAAAACATATCAATCAACACTCACGCATTTACAGATCAACATTTAACATATCCCTTATCATTCGTCAATGGTAAATATAATTGCAGACACAAGTTAGGCAAGAATACTTATCTTATAGAGAACTTGTTCCGCAACGTTCCACCCAACCATAAGCCGTGTGCTCTTTAATCTCTCAGCAACGCTGCCACCCCCGAGCCGAGCATGATTCCCTAAGGAATAAGGAACTAGCAGGCTCACACATAGCCAAGGATAACAACACCACAAAGGTACACAGTTCAGCTAAGCCAACATAGTTGGGTTTATCAGGCGAACAACAGATCAGCCAATCCAACAAAGTTGGGTTTATCAGGCCACCCAGGAGCTGGGAAATGCTAAATGCTAAGCTGGTGAGCTCATTGAAGAGCTACAGACACCAACACCACAGCCAGCTTGGATTCTAGAACACCCACACACACCCAACACAAGGAAATCAGTTCCTTCTTTGCAATGCAGTCCCTCAGACCCTGATCTCCCTTCCAGTGCTATTCAGGGGTTGTGGAGAAGAAAGCCAGCTTAGTAGCTCTGTCTGTGTGGTTCTCAACCCACCAGGTTTATCAAGCACCTCAAGCTCTCATTCACCACTCCAATGTAGTCCAAGGACAAAACCACTGCATGCAAGCAGCCAAACAGCTATTCAAGCTTTTACAAGGGAAAAACACAGTCGCCCATAACATAGGAACTCACAGCAATCTTCAACCGATACCACCATAAAAAGGGAAAACATAGCCAAGCAATCGTGGGCAAACAACAGCCCACAAACAACCATGAACCCACAACACCCGATCCTCCATGCAATCGCTGGAGAATCTTGCACAGGCAGAAGAATGGGGAAGGGATAGACTCCCACTCTGTACGTGAGGGAAAAGACGCAGCCAACAGTCACAGTTCAGCGATGAACACCCAAGACATTACCTTGTCCGATCAGGAGTGCAAAACAAGAAAAAGGGATCAATAATGAAACGCAGCCACGATCTCCAGAGGAAGGGTGGGACAATACACAGTCCGTTCATGCCAAGGG
The DNA here is from genome assembly GCA_001517045.1 of Pseudotsuga menziesii. NCBI lineage: Eukaryota > Viridiplantae > Streptophyta > Pinopsida > Pinales > Pinaceae > Pseudotsuga > Pseudotsuga menziesii. Next base: position 3,254 of record LPNX011135266.1, on the reverse strand, counting down.
AAAATCGGTTCTCTGTGTGAATAGAAGGGACGCAACCACAGATCGGCAATCCCCTGAGAGAGGGAAGGCGAACCCCTAAACAATGGAATGTGGAACCTCTTAACTCCACCCAGCGTGAGGGAAAATGGACAGACTCTCCATCCCCATAGTGGACAGACCATCCGCTACCAAAAGGCACGTCGTGGAGAGTGAGAGCAGACGTGGCGTAGTAGTGGTTTTCTTGCCAGCCAACAGCTGCCCCAACTAACAACAGAAATAACTAAGGTGGTGGTTCGATGAGACAAGGGAAGGTGAGCGAAGAGAGTGGTGACACATGGCTTTTCCCCTATGGCTCAATGTTCAGCATTTCCCCTCCATATCCTTTGGAATCATGCCCTTTCCAATTTGGTTGCAGTGAATATAGCTAGTTGGGTCATTTAATTAAAAATGCACATTTACATGATGCCACAATTTAATATATGTCGTATGTCCCGATATACCATTGGTGACCATTCCAATCCGAAACATAACATAACTAAATTGATGGTGGGGCCTTTGCCCTTAGCTCCTCACCATGATTATTTACAACATATATCACTTATATTTAACGCAAACAAGGTAAAAACCGGGGTGTTACAATTTCCATTCCAATCATTTTGTTTATGTTCCGTTATTTTTATTAAGTTATTTTAATTTGTTGAGGAAATTCATTATGTCATGTTTTTGTTTGCTTGAATTTGATGTTTCAAATTTCATTTTATTTAAAGCCCTGCATGCGGTTTGGAAAATCCAGCATGTTGTTCCAAGTTTGTGAACACCTTTATTGTGCTACAAAAGGGTTGAGGGACCGACTTTCTGAACGTTTGTACAACGCAGCTTATTTGGATAGTTTTTATGCCCTCGGTTTTCCTCTACGATAATTTTGCATTTTTTTTAGGAACACGGATCATACATTATCAATGATACAGATTACCCCCTCCCTCCCTGCATAAGCAAGCAAGCAGAGCCTCCATGCCCCATTTCGCTCCGACCTGAAAGTTGAAACTTCTCAAAATACCTTAGCGTCTAGTCTTAATTCTACTCTGCCTTCTACAACGCATTGGATTCAACCATGTTCGTTCAATATCGATGAGAAAATCCGAAGCTACTGTTGTCCGGTGAGCAGGTGGCTCTCCTCGGGAAGAGGTTTGCTTCTTTGTCAATGGGTATGAACGAGAGCAAAGATACTGAAGGAATATAGATCTATTCTTAGTAGCTCTGGAAATTGCAGTTTTACAAGATCTTATGCAGCCGGAAGAGCAGAGCAGTAGCTCTAGAAATTGCAGTTCTACGACACCTTATGCACCCCGGAGAACAGAGAAGGCATGTAAATTGCGTTGTTGATTGCATCAGAAAGAAAGATTGTATTTTTTGTTCATGTTTATTTTTGACATTTTATTATTATTCAAATTTGTAAATTCCAAGTCGGCTTCACTGTTTTTCCTAGTTGGAGAATGTGAACCGGGCAAATCGGACTGAACAGGCTCTGCTCTGAACGTTGCAAGGCTACAATCAGGAATGTTGCTGAGCAAGTCCAAGCAGAGACGGGGAAACGGTCTCAAGCGCAAGAGATATTACATCAAGTTCGTGAAGAAACGGAAGAGCTGCAAAAATCAAGAGACTTTTGGGGGAGATGACGCCCTTCATGCCAATGAGAAGGTTGCAACCTTGCAAGTAGTGGTTATATCCTCTTCGAATCAGTTTACTCCAAATTTTCTTGAAAGAGAGATTCTTCCCTTTGGGTAGAAATAGCCACGGCCCACTGTACCTGTATTTTAAATTGTTTGAAAGTCATTGCCCAGGTGAAGCGTTTGAGAACCTATTGATTGGTGGCCCCATAACATTCCATTTACCCCACTCCTCGTGCATTTGTAGCCCAAATCATTTGACAACAATGACCTTCAGTTGACCTTGTCTATGGCAAAACAGATGCATAATGCAGAGGAGAGGAAAGCCAAGCATGTCTGAGATCAAGATCTCGGACTTGCAATCACAATCATAGGCTGCTCTACTCAGAAACGAAATTGCGCTGGTGAGACATGGACATGACATGATGATGACCAGCCTAGATGGCTCGACGCCCCTAGGGGAACTGTTGTCTTCGAATTCAGTAAGGAGCTCCATAGTCGTAAGCGATACGGATCTGGAGGGTTTGGACCATCACGAGGCCTCTGTTAGTGGTGCAGAAATGTCCAACCAACGTCCTTCAAACACAGAGAAGGCAGAAAACCCAAATGAAAATGAAAATCGGAAGGGAAAGACCAAATATATATAGATGGTTCAACCAAGAATATCCAAAGCAGTTGAAAAGCCTCACATATGCAGCCAAAAGCAATCCATCAAAAATGGTGAGCTTCATAGTGACCAGTTTAACTTGGTCAAACACACATCATCTCTATCGCAAAATGCACGAGCACAGAGGATACCACCTACTCCAAGGACCGAATCAGATTATGCAAGTTCAACTCGAAACCACGTACATACACAAATTTCCTATTTGTCTTCGGATGACGAAGGTCGTCACATGCTTCAGGCACAAGAGTTTCTCAAGTTTTTTATCCCTCTAGATTGCTTTGAGGTGCGGAGGGAGAGCATAAACTTGATAACTCAACACTCAACACACTTGAGATATCTTCTTTTCATGTGCAAGTTCGCAAGATGTGCGAGCACAGAGGATACGCAGACAATA
>LPNX011135242.1:0-38824 GCA_001517045.1 Pseudotsuga menziesii | reverse complement strand
TATATATATCTTATGATTTATTTGTTTAAAATGAGACAATCTAATAGACACTCAATGAGAAAAGTGTGTGGCAGTTATTTTTACGGAATGTGGAAATCATCCCTTTTCATGCTATGTCGATAAAACGATAGGTATCTGATTTCATGATGGAGTTTTTTTAGGTAAGGAATTCAGCGTAAAACCTGCAAAGCTACTATATTAGTGGTTGCTTCCAGTTTCTGCGTTTAGGTTTCTGCATCCGCTTTTCGAGGTAGGAAAGCTGACGAAGTTGTTTATGTAAATAGAACTTGGGTAGCAGTTCTGCATTTTGATTTTTGCAGTAAGGAACAGGGGACATGTATTCTCAATTTTCAACTTCCGTCAATGCAAATTACAAATTTTTAGTTTATCTTGCCGATTTCTGCTATCCACTTTGGAGAATGCGGAAATCAGAATTTACAATTTCGAATATAAGTTTCCGTGCTTTTCGCCGTGCGTAATACTAGAGTCAATTTTCTCTGAAGCCTCTATCTGCAGAATACCAGAGTCAATTTTCTCCAAATAAAAATGAATGGAAAATCAATTCCGCGGTGTGGAACGAGGCATTTGGTTTTTTTCAACTGATAAGGTAAATGTATTCCTGAATTTCTCCTATCGTCTATGGAATGAAAGGAGAAATTGACAAATAAAATAAAAAATTCTGTGAAAGACTATTGCGATTTCCGAATTTCTCCCTGTAGAAACGGGAGGTTCAATACTACATTTACCCCATTTCCACTTTGGAGAATGCAGAAATTGGAATTTACATTTTCCAATATAAGTTTCCGTGCTTTTCTGACTTTCGCTTTCCGTCGTGCGTATTGCGGAAACCACAAAAGTCTATGGAAGTTTTTTTTTCTGGAATGCGGAAATCAGACTTTTTCATGCTATGTCGACAAAATGATAGGTATCTGATTTTATGATGGAGTTGTTTTTTAGGTAAGGAATTCAGCATAAAACCTGCAAGGCTACTATATCAATGGTTGCTTCTAGTTTCCGCGTTCCACTTTCTAAGGTAGGAAAGTTGAAGAAATTTTTTATGTAAATAGAACTTGGGCTGCAGTTCTGCATTCTACTTTCAGTAGTAAGGAATGGGGGACATGTATTCCCAATTTTTGACATCCATTAATGTGAATTCCAAATTTTTAGTTTATCTTGCTAATTTCAGCTTTCCACTTTGGAGAAAGCGGAAATTAGAATTTACATTTTTGAATATAAGTTTACGTTCTTTCCGACTTCCGCTTAACGCCGTGTGTAATACCAGAGTCAATTTTCTTTGAAGCCTCTATCTGCAAAATACCGGAGTCAAAATACCGGAGTCAATTTTCTCCAAAGAAAAAAGAATGAAAAATCAACTCCGCAGTGCGGAACAAGGCATTCATTTTTTTTCAACTGATAAGGGAAATGTATTCCCAAATTTTTCCTATTGTCTATGGAATGAAAGGAGAAAGTTAGAAATAAGATAAAAAATAATGTGAAATACTATTCCAATTTCTGAATTTCGCCCTACGAAAATGGGAGGTCCAAAATAGAGGGTTTTATTCCCTGAAATGTTTTTATCCCGGCATGAAAAATTTTGATATGTTTTTACTTGAATATAGGGAAAGTTATGTTGATAGATTTATTCTAAAACAATTTTTATTCAAATTTTACCACATGTTTATATATTTACTTACATACTAAGTTATTAGAAAAATTCAATTTCGTGGGCTATATTTTTCTGCAATTTTGTTGAAATACAAGGTTTCACCATTGAAACATCAGAATTATACAACTACAGGATTTCCAAAGTGGAAAGGTAAATTGATAATCATTTTATCAATTTACCTTTCCGCTTTCCTCTTTCTGCATTGGAAATATTAAAGTAGAAAGGCAAATTGATAATTAATTTATCAATTTACCTTTTCGCTTTTCAATGCGAAAAGCGGAAAGCTAAATTGATAAATCAATTATCAATTTACCTTTTCGAAATACAGAAACTCTACCTTGGAAATATATTCTTTGGATTTTGGTATTTGATATTTGGTATATATACGAATAATTAGGATTTATGTATTTCCAAAAGTGGAAAGGTAAATTGATAAATTGATTATCAATTTATGTTTCCGCTTTTCGCTTTCCAAGGTAGCATAGCTGAAGAAGTTGTTTATGTAAATAGAACTTGGGTAGCACTTCTGCATTCTGCTTTCTGCAGTAAGGAACGAAGGAAATGTATTCCTGATTTCTAACTTGCGTCAATACAAATTCCAAATTTTTAATTTATATTGTCGGTTTCCGCTTTCCACTTTTTAGAATCCGAAAATCAGAAGTTACATTTTCGAATATAGGTTTTGGTGCTTTCCAACTTCCACTTTCTCAATTATGGAAGTCAGTTTAAATATATTACCCTTATTTTTTTTAAACGAATAATTTCAGTTTTCCCCAAGATATACTTTCCACAAATCGGAATGCGAAAAGGTAAATTGATAAATTGATTATTAGTTTATATTTCTGCTTTCCTCTTTCGGCATTGGAAAGAGGAATGGGGAAAGGTAAATTCATAAATTGATTATCAATTTACCTTTTTGCTTTCCACTTTTCTCATTGAAAATTTAAATGCGGAAAGGTAAATTGATAAATTGATTATCAATTTATCTTTCCACTTTCCTCTTTCGGCATTAGAAAACAAAATGGGGAAAGGTAAATTGATAAATTTATTATCAATTTACCTTTCCGCTTTCCGCTTTCTGCATTGGAAATTGGAATGCGGAAAGGTAAATTGATAAATTAATAATGAATAACAATAACCAGAATTTTGAAATATGTTCATGCGAAAAAAAATTGTTGTCATATATGCACTTTATTTGTTGTCATTCCATCACATGAATACGTTACATTGCAATTTTTTTTTGTTCATACCCTCTTTGATTTCATAGGAAAATATAACCGTCACTCTATGGAGACTATGCTAACTGAAGATTCTATTTCACTCTTGCTACATGGTGCTGTCAACGTTTTCCCGCTGGTACAATTGTACTCATTAAACCAAGTGAACTCACTCAACTCATCATCTATTCGGTTCTAAATATCTATCTGGGATGGGATTCATAGGCATGAGCTATTGCTTCCAACTATATATAGTAGTCTTGTAGAAACTGGACAACTAAAAGAAGGATCTATAATCAAAGTTACCAAATGTACATGCAACATTGTACATAGTGCAACGTATGTTTAATTTCCTTGTTGTCTTTCTAAACTTAGTTAGTTTCACACTGTTCATGCATCCATGGTTTTTCTATCCCATTGAACTCTAACATACTTCTTCTCACAGGACTATTGCATTGCTTGCACTCAAAGTTGTCATAGTGGATGCGACAATTATTGGAGATCCTGCACCTTACCGCTTACCTGTATCTTCTCCCTCGCAGAATTGTTCCTCTGGTCCAGTGAATCCTAGCTTAGTAGATGAAAACCATGCCTTAGTTGCATCAACTATTCCATTCACATCACTCTCCTCTTCTAGCAAAGTTTGGAACATTCAAGGTCGAGTTATTGCCAAGACAAAGCTACATGAATATGGAAACCAACCAGGGTCTGGAAAAATCTTTGGATTTGACATTGTTAATGCTTCACATGATGAAATACATATATCCACATTCAATGAATTGACACTCTCTTTGTATGACCAAATACAAATAGGAATAGTGTACATTGTATCAAATGGCACAGTGAAAGCATCCAATCCAATCTTCAACCATTTGAAAAGCCATAATGAGATTTTCCTAGGCTCCTTCTCAACCATCCAACCATGCTTAAATGAATACCCCCTAATAAATTTTTATTGCTTTAACTTTAAAACTATTCAAGAGATATAAACTATACCCGTCAATTCCATGGTGGACCTTGTTGGCCTTGTCATTTCAGTTTCTCCTACATCCACAATACGCAAACGAGATGGAGTTGAGACTATTAGTTGCACTATTGGACTCCGTGACATGTCAGGCTATAGTATTGACATAACACTTTGGGGAGAAGATTGTCAAATTGAAGGAGATGAGCTTCCCAAACTACGTGGTTTACCTACGCCTCCAGCTGTAGCAATCAAAGGTGGCCGTGTTGCAGATTTCAATGGAAAAATTGTTGGAACTATTTCCAACACTACTGTTTTATAAACCCAAAAATTGAAGACACTTCAGTTCTCCAAAAATGGTTTCATGACAATGGATTTCGTTCAACATCACCATCTTTGAGCTGAAAGTTCAATGCCTCTCAATGTGGTTCTTGTAAATTCATTACCATCAATGACCTACAAACTCTTCAAGCATCTGAAAAACCTGTTTGGTACTTTGTTGTAGAAACCATCACAAATGTTAACATGGATGACTTTTATTTCCTTGCATACCCTCTTTTTGTTGACATAATACAATGCATGAAAAATATTGTCCACAAAGTTGGAGACATTTAGCATTGTGCTAAATGTGATGGAGAGTTTCTTGATTGTGACTACTGATATATACTAAAGGTTGACTTGGAAGATATCATTGGATACCTTCATGGTGTGATAGATTTTGATGATGCTGCAAACCAGCTCATGGGAATTTATGCAAAAGATTTGTCTCTTCTCTCAACTAAAACAACATCAATTGATGAAATAGTCCAGAGGATCTGGAACAACAAATTGCTTCTTACTATTTTAGTTAGAACATAGACCTTCTGTGGAGTTGCACATCTAAAAGTTGTAATTGTCATGGTTGAAAACACATAAACGAAAATTTCTGATGGACACATAAATATATAAGTTTTTTCAACTTGATACTTAACAATTCTTCATTGTTTATAATGAATTCTTTCTATTCTCAATTTTGACTCCTTGTTTCATTGTTCAACATAGAAGGGTATTTTTTAAACTCTCTTATAGCACCACTTTCTTGTAGTTTCATACATGTATGTTGTATGTTTTACTATTACAATCATTTGCAGAAATAGATAAATTTTAACAGAATAAACTCTTTAAAATTTATCAGTTACATTAAATCGATAACAGTGGGAAACCAAGGTTATGAATCAGTGCACTCATTGATTGCAAAGGACTAACAATAATATTGATCCATTTGAAATAGGAAAAATCATAATATGTTAAAGAAACTTAATCAAATAAAGAACAAGAGATATGAAATAATATATGGCTGTATTAAATAAAGTTTGCAAAAAATTACAAAAACCTCAAGCAAACAGAGGTATCTCCAGTATTTTGTCCAGATCTTTCCCCTTCCAAAAAGTTCCTAATACATCTAAAGTCTACCCCTTAAATGATTATTACAAAGAATATATCTCCATCAAGCTAGGATCACAAAAACCCAATTAAAGATAATAACCTAGAAAAGCATGCCATCTATTCCAAATCTCCAATAGTTCTGCTATGTTGGGATAATTGGATGATTCAGAACCAAGTTGAGCATCACATCTATAAGTCTCTATTTCATTCTTAGCCAACTTGTGCCAAATGTAGAGGTAAATATGGATCCTTCCCTCAAGGGAAATAGGTTGTCAGATTAACTGATCCACGTCTTCAATTTTGGTATGATCAAGTGCCTGGATTTTATCCTTCACTTCATCTCGACGGCGTTCGACCTTTTTGATCATCAGTTTTGGAGAACATGCGTTCTCGATAAGATTCACTGTGGGAAAACACAATGTTTCCATGATACCATCTACAACATACCACCTTCTTCCACACACATCCTATGCCTTTTTAATAGTATCCTCAATCATGTCATTCAGGTTGAGCCAAGCTTGCAGTACAGTTCTCACCTTTTTCAGCTGTAAGCTACTGAGGATGGTAATGTTGTTGATGTAATTGTAAATTTGGAATGTATTCACTTATATATCTTATGTATTGTACCCCGATGTTTATTCCGGGATGTGTCTGTAATGTAATTGAGTCATGTCATGCCCCGATGTTCTGATCGGGAGGATATATAATGTAAACAAGTCATGTCAAGTCATTGTGGGTAACCCTCCTATTGTTCAAGGGTTAAAGTCCCCGCAGTTCCAGGGCACTAGGGTTATTAGACTCACCTAGTGAAGTCGGCCCTAGTTGGGCTTAATCAAGTAAGGAATTAGTATAAATAGAGAGTGAGACTCTCTATTTATCACAAACTCACTCACACTCAGTTGTAGTGCATATCTGAGGAAGAAGAAGACACTGGAGCTAGGAAGAAAGAGGTTGCTGCCGTCGGGAGATCATCTTACTGTTTTGGGGTTTTACTTTTGGTGTTGATTCTATCTCCAAGGAATTTGCAGGGTTTTCTCCATTTATGGCTTCCCCGGGGAAAAACACTGTGTTCATTGTTTCTTGGGTTTGATTGTTGTGCTTGTTATTCTCTCAGTTAAAGATCCTAATAATGCTAGCTTAATGTTAAAAATCTAACATGGTATCAGAGCTAACCTGAGAAGAAGACACTGTGCAGCTGTGGGAACTAGGGCTTCCTACTTTGTGGATCTTCCTCTACAAATTTTCAGCAAAAGAAGGTTGGATTAACTCTCCTCATTAGGGCGCATCTTTTTGTTGAAGCAGAATCCAATTATGAGGTTTTTCAGTTTTGGACTCGACACTACTGCCGAAAATTAGGGCTTTCCACAGAAGTGGAATTTTTTAGTGAGCCTAGGCTTGGATTGATCTCCTCCCCAAAATCAAATTTAGGGATCAAGATCAAGGCATTTGGTTGAACAGAACTCTGGAAAAGAAAAACCCTAATCTGCTCCTGAACTAGCATGGCAGGATTTCAGCTCCAAATCTAGATCCAACATCTTGAACTGGTAAGATCTAAATCTTTGGTATTTCCATTTGAGGTTCTCAGTTAATATTCCTCATCATACCAAGCTTGATGAAAATATTGAGGGATTTGATAACTTCTGATCCTGGAAGTATATGATCTCCCTGGTCCTAGAAGAAAATGAGTTGGACTCCTATATCAGTGAGGAGGTTCTAGTTCCAGAGGGAGATGTGGCTAAGGCATTACATAAGAATAAGTTGGTTATGGAAAAGAGGATTATTGCTGATTCAATCAAGGATCACCTCATACCATGGGTGTCCTCCCTAAAGACACCTAAAGCTATGTTTGATGCCCTAACCAAATTGTTTGAACGGAAGAACATAAATGGGAAGATGACTATGAGAAACCAGCTGATGAATGTAAAGATCCAGAATGCAGAAACCATCCAGTCTTACTTTACAAGGGTCTCTTAGATCAAGGAACAACTGGAAGAAGTAGATGAAGAAGTATAAAATGCAGAGATTGTAATGACCACCTTGAATGGTCTCCCTAGATCATGGGACTCCTTTATTCAAGGAATCTATGCCAGAAAGAAGTTAGTCAAGTCCAGTAGACTATGGGAAGAATTCTCTCAAAAAGAAGCTTGGATAGTAGCTTGAGAAGAAAACATGGGAAGTGAAGAGCAATATCTCACAGTACAATCCAAGAAATCTAGATCTAGCCTATCACAGAAGTAAGTCCTCTCATCAAAGGAATAACTCTAGAAATCCTAGAGATTTGTCTAAGTACATTTGCTATACATGTGATGAAAGAGGATATTTTGCTAGAGACTGTCCTAAAAATAAAAGTAGCTCTCACAAGAATAAGGGAAATAAGAGAATACATCATGTTCATGCTACATATGATGATGAACCTTCCACAAAGAGAAACAGATAAGTCAGTGATGATTCTTCAAGTGACGAAGAATATGTTCTGATCTCCACTCTCACGGGAACTATCACACATGGCAGCAATGATTGGCTTATAGACAGTGGTGCTTCCAAGCACATGACAGGATTCAAGGAATCCTTTGTGAAATTATCTGAACATGAATCACCTCACAAGGTGAAACTTAGAGATGACTACCAGTATCCAATAAAAGGTAGTGGGGAATCCTCATACAAGCTAGACTCTGGAAAGTCTATGAAAATGAAGGAAGTATTGTTTGTACCAGGACTAAAGAAGAATCTCCTCTCCATATCTGCATTAGATGCAAAAGGAATGAGGGTTGCATTTATAGATGGTCAAGTCATCATGTGGCCAAAAGGAAAGACCATTAATGATGCAGTAGTGATTGGGGAACAAGAAGGAGGCTTATACAAATTGAAGGGACATCCAGAACAAGATTTGGTTCATGACTCAGTAGAATCAAATGAGCTTTGGCATAGAAGGCTTGCACATGTGCATTACAGAGTGCTACCACTTGCAAGCAAAGTTGTTGAAGGTCTCCCATAAATGCCAATAAAACATGAAGGTGTATGAAAAGGATGGGAGAAAGGGAAGAACAAAAAGAAGACATTTCCAAGTAGCGAAAGCAAGGCAAAAGGAATCTTGGAAATCATCCACTCCGATGTATGCGGTCCAATGTCATCCAGCTCACTAAGTGGGTATGTATACTATGTTTCTTTCATTGATGGTTTTTCTAGGAATACATGGATTTACTTCATGAACAACAAAGATGAAGTTTTCACCAAGTTCAAGGAATTCAAAGCCTTGATCAAGAACCACACTGAAAATAAGATCAAGACCTTTCGATCAGATAATGGCAGAGAATTCACTTCAAACGAATTCAAAGAGCTATGTAAAGACTCAGGGATTAAGAGGGAGTTGTCCACTCCTTATAATCCACAACAGAATGGGATTGCAAAAAGGAAGAATATAACTATCATGGAAGCTACAAGAGCAATGATTCATGATCAATATCTTCCTATGCATCTTTCGGCAGAAGATGACAGAATAGCGGTGTATGTACATAACTGTACTCCACACCAAGTATTGGATAACAAGACTCATAAAGACGTCTTCTCCAGCAAGAAACCAAAAGTCAGCCATCTCAGAATATTCGGCTGTCTAGTGTACATTCACATTCCAAAAGAGAAGAGGACAAAATTAGATCCTTAAGGAAAGAAGGGTATATTTGTGGGATACTCTGAAACCTCAAAGGCTTACAGAATATACTTCCCAGGGTTCAAGAATATTGAAATTAGCAGAGATGTAACATTTGATGAAGATTCATCCTACATCAAATCCAGGAAGAAACTGGATGAAGAAACTAAAGAAACAAGAGAACCCATAATTCATGATACAACCATGAATGAAGAAATTCAAGAAGAAGATTGAGAATTAGAAGAACCTCAAGAACCTGTAGATCCACCTCTGGAGAAGAATCCTCATAAGAGGAAACCTGCTTAGGTATGTGAAATTATCCAAGGTGCAGAAAGATATGGAGCTTCAGAATAAACACCCAGAGGAAGAAAGAGAACTAGATCTTGCTCTAGTTACGTAGCCTTACTATGTGACATTATTGATAAAGAACCTTCCAACTATGAAGAAGTGGCAGAACGAAAAGAGTTGAAGGATGGTATGATCGAAGAGTATCAATCGATCATGAAGAATGATGTTTGGGATGTTGTCCTTGTTTGTGCCAGAAATTGTTTCCAGGCCACAAAGAAACAAGCCAACACAATCTCAAATATTCAATCAAACAAAACTAGGGTTTAAGGTTTTTTGAAAGGTTTTCCTGGTTGTAAAATTTGGTGACTGAAGGGAATACATTCATAAGCCAAGCAGGAACTAAATCATAAATAAATAAGAATAGAGATGCATAATATAATTACCATGTACCAACAGGATATAATCTTGAAGTTCATTCACAACTGACAAGCATTACAAGCATAAAGACTAAACCAGCAATGAATTTATCAATCATGTAGCTAAACAAGATAAAAATGAAGCCAAAATACAGACTGAAGGGTAATATGGATCATATATTTCATAATTCTGTTCATCAAATACATATGAGAGTTTTAGTACTTAGCTCATAAACAAGTCAAAGACCTCCTTAGGCCAGCCAAAAATCGAACCCCTTGTTCTCTTTCTCCTCTTCCTAAATATTGTTTTTCAAAAATTCAGTTAGGGTTTAAACCCTAACTATTTTTAGCCTACTCATTGATGGGATAATGTCGAAAATTACAATTTACAAAATAAAGTATTTCTCAAAAAACATAACAAGTAACTGCCTAACTAACAATACTCAAAGGTCTTTAGCAGCTTCTGCCAATAAGGATATTCCATCCAAAGCTTGGGCCTTCTTCCTAGCTCTGTTCTACTCAGCTTCCATATCTGTTAACCTTCTTGTAAGTTCTTCATTCTACTGCTGTAAGCCTTTGACAGTCTGCTATAATTCTGCACATTGTAAATCTGTGTTTCTTTTCCTTTTTAGGGCTTCCTTGGAGACTGCAGTAAGCTCTTGGTAATGATCATTTACTTCTTGTAAGTCGTCCCAGAGTATTCTATTTGCTAGGATCAAACCATCATTTACTTCCTGCATGTAATCCATTTGATGCTTATACTATTTGATGGTTCTTTGCAAATTCTCCTTTTCTGAGTCAAAATCTTTCCCTGTTGTGGTATCCTGTAGCTCACTAGGCAGCCATGGGATATTTAGCTTTCTAAAAATGTCTTCATCCTCCTGCAGCAGCTCTGTAGAAACACCAGGAACACTTGGAATTTCTTGATTGTTTGTTTCATCAGGTGCATTTTCATCCATTAACAACTTATTTTCTGAATAAGAAGCTTCCCTTTCTTCTTTCTGTTGCTCCTTCAACATTTCACTTCTTAATTCCAAAAACACAGCTGATAGTTTAGTCTCAGTGAGACTGGACTCTTCTACTGACTTCAATGATTTCTTTCCTTTGAAATCACCCTTGCTAGCTTCTATCTTTTCATCTGAAGAAGAAGTATCAATCATAGTGACCTCTTTTGTGTTTAATTTAGGGTTTAGAAGATTTTTCATGTTCAGCCTCACTGATTTGTTTTTAGGTCTGGTTTTGGGTCTCCATCCTGAGGTAAGTTCTCCCATCATATTTAAACTTTTTCCTTGATGTCTAACTATGGCTAACTCCATAGCTTTAACCTTGATCTTCTTTTTCTTTGGCCCTTCTGTTTTATCCTCTTGACTGTAGCATTCCCTGTGTGTGTCAACCCTAAACACATCATTGACTGTCAACTCATCTCCTTCTAACAAATATCCTTCATCTTCAGATAAAATAGTGATTGGGCTTCTTTGTTGGACTTTAGTGTCTTGTTCTTTTACTGCAAGCTTCTCTGTGACAAGAATTGGTTTTTTTATCTATAAGTGCCTCTATTGGTGCTTGAATTTGCACAGGCTGAGTTTCCTTTTCAATAATCAGTAAACCTTTTCCCTTACTGTTAATTGAAGGCTGCTAAGATTCAATATCTCCCTTTGAAGGTTCCGTCACTTCCTCAATCTTGACACTTTTTTTTATCTTTAGACTTGACTTTTAGCCCTAATTTTCTAATTAGGGTTTGTCCCTTATCCACATGCTTTTTGGTATGCTGTTCTTCCTACTTAATTTGGAACCCGGACTAAAAGAGGAAATAGTCCCATGTATTTCCTTCTCTTTGTAGGACAATGCTGATAATGAGCTTGATCAATCCATGAAAGAAAAAGGACTGTGTAGTGTGGTCATGATGCTCTTTAATCTTGCTTGACATTTTCTGCAAACTCTTCAACAAGAAGAAGGGGAGACACATCCTTGATTCACCAGCCAGGTGCTGTAAGAACCTGAAATGATACTTTAATACAAAAGCATACCTCCCTTCACAAGTAATATAGCTTTGTAAGACTTTGATGGGCTCCACCCATTCAGCTCTGAAATTCTGAATGAGCACTCCTTTGCTCCAGTTTGGAATAATGCTAGGTAAAAGATACCTTTGGGCATTGAAGGTGAAAGGCACCTTTTTGAACCACAACTCTCCTTCATTACTGACTCCTATTGCTTCAGCCACCAACTCCACAGTCAACTTAAACTTCAGTGTATCAAATGATACCATGTCTTGGTTATAACATTGGGCAAATCTATGAGAGACCTCGGTGTTATAACCATCAATCTTCTTGAAGAAAACCAACCATCCAGCATTTTCAAAAAGCTTTGCACAACCTGGAAACTTTTCAATCCAATTCAGCTCAGTAGGCTCAGCTTTGTTGGTCTTCCCACTTTTCTTCATTTGCTTTCCAATGGCTGAATTCTGTGTAATTTTAAAGCCTTGTTAATGACCTAATAGCCCTTTTTCCCTCAAGCTTCTAGAGTTTTGACAGTTAGCTTTCTTTGATTCTCCTTGGCTGTTTTTTCTTAATTTTTAGCAGTCTGTTTCTATTGTTAATGCAGGAAATGTTTTGCACCAGGCTTGGGTAATTTAGGTCAACAGAGTGCCAAAAATCTTAAACAAGACTATTGCTGAACTGAACTCACATCCAATATGCTCATCTAAATGCCAGAACACCTTTGGAATGCATAGAGACATCCATGTGTTGTGATTCTGCACAAATAGCAGCCTTAGCTCCTTCTAATGCCACTAATGAGTTATCTCTTTGCAATAAGGATGTTGCATTAGCACTTTCAACTGCTCGATTCTTAGATTCAGAATTTGATTGTTTAACTAGAGAATGAGATGATATGAGAGCAATCTTATATGTGCTAACTTTCTGCTTCAACTTGCATTCAGCACAAAACCAATCAGCCTCTGGCACATATTCAGACAAGGTCTGTATGCAATTGACATGCTTAGCTAACTCATTGCATTGATTATAGGTAACAAGTAAATCTGTGAAACCCTGGTCGCCACAAACAGTACAGACCTTCACCCTACCATATTTGCTGGTCTTGACAGGAAAATTGGTTCAATGTAACTGCTATTTTTCAATTTATCACTTTCCAAAACATCTAAGACCTTTTAGACTGATATCTGGTCATTGAGAGCTTGTTAACAGCATGAATTAAAGTTTCCCTTAATCAATTTTAACATAACAAGCCTTAATGGAAAAAACCCCCAATTTAGCAGCCACGACCAAGTTTACGCGGAATACCTCACTCCTAGTCGGTTGCAAACGTTTAAAATTAATCCTTGGACTATCTGACTGTTGAATTTAACTGCCTAGGTGTCTTCAAGTCTTCAATTTGCTTCCAACTGGCGCACCGAGAAAACCCTAAATTCTCTCTGTAACTACACATTTTGGATTTTTAGCAGTTGTATTCGTTCCACTTTGCCTCTAGCTTTGTAATGCATATGTGTAAAACTTCTTTCCCATCAATCTCGGCTCGTTCCTTGATCTGTCATCATTCGCCCAACCTTAACTGCTGATTGCCACGATCTCCTTCATGTCATCGACCATACCTATTTGCATGATTAAATTTATGCTGAAACACGTATCAAAAACTCTTGACACATGTGATTAGTCATCCAGGAGAGCAATCATGAGAAAATTTGGCAAAAAAATCGACGAAATTAGTGCCCACGATATTCTTGTAGCACCACAGTGTAAAATTTTAGCCGTTGTGCTACAAGAATATTTTAAAATCAAATTTCGTGCTTTTTTAGTCATTAATTCCAATTTAAATGAGGTTTATATGATAAAAATTGCTCTTAGAGTATATTTGTGAAATCCTTAATCAATATAAAACCTATAGAACCCTTCAGAACCTAAGGAAACAACAAATAATAAAAACCTAAAGGCAAAAAATCAAGATTTCTCTTTAAATCAAAACTTCATGAAAGTAAGCGAATGAGAAAAATTCAAACAAAAATCACAATCAAAATATAAAACTGAAGAAAACAAGTTCATGACTTAATAGTCCCAATACTAGAAGGGAAGTCCATTGTAACTTCCAAATGGATCTACAAGATCAACCATGCTGCAGATGGCAGCATCGAGAAACATAAAGTAAGATTCGTGGCTCATGGTTTCTCCCAGAAAGAAGGAATAGATTATGAAGAAACCTTTACACCTGTAGGCAGATACATTTCCATCAGATCAGTACTTTATTTGGATGCAGTGATGAAATGGAAGATACACCAGATGGATGTCAAGACTGCTTTCTTGAATGGTGTAGTAGAAGAGGAAGTGTATGTGGAGCATCCACTTGGTTTTGAGACACATGACAGAAAGTCTCATGTATGTATATTGAAGAAATCCCTGTATGGTTTGAAATAGGCACCCAGGACATGGTACGGTAGAATTCATGGTTTCCTATCCAGTTTGGGCTTTACCAAGAGTAAATCACATTCCAACCTTTGCTACAAGGTTGAAGATGGAAATCCAGTGATACTCCTACTATATGTGGATGATCTGTTTGTAACAGGTATGAATGGGTTGATTGCTGATACGATGTGGAAACTTACTGTCAAGTTCAAAATGAAGGACTTGGGTATGATGCACTATTTATTAAGCATGGAGGTGTGGCAGATTGCAGATGGAATCTTCCTTGGACAAGGGAAGTATGTAGTAGAGATTCTGAAGAGATTCAGGATGATGGACTGTAAGGCCATAACCACACCTATGGCATCGAACCTGAAGCTATTGAGTGATGCTTGATCAGAAGCGGTTGATGCTACAATGTATCGTCAGATGATTGGGTCCTTGATATACCTGACGAACACGAGACTAGATATTTGCTTTGCTGTGAACACCTTGAGCCAGTTCCTGACAGATCCGAGACATATTCACTTGATTACTGCAAGGCATATTCTGAGGTACCTGAAGGGTACAATTGACTATGGGCTCAAGTACGAGGCAAATCAGAAGATTAACCTAGAGGGTTATGTTGATTTAGATTGGGCAGGCAGTGCCATCGATAGGAAGAGCACTTCAGGATGCTACTTCAGTATGGGATTAGGTGTGATCTCTTGGTTTAGCAGGAAGCAATCTTGTGTGGCACTAAATACAATTAAAGCAGAGTATGTTGCAGCTTGTTCAGCTAGTTGTGAGGCAGTATGGCTGAGGAAGCTACTGTCTGATTTATTTGATCTCTAGATGGATGCTACTTGTATATATTACGACAACCAGAGTTGTGTGAAGTTGTTAGAGAACCCTATGTTCCATGACAAGTCAAAGCATATCGAGGTCAAGTATCACTATATCAGGGATATGGTGCAGAGAGGAGTAGTGAAGCTCCAGTATGTTGTGATGGAGGAACAGATAACTGATGTATTGAAGAAGCCATTGGCTAGAGTGAAGTTTGAGTACTTCAGGGAGAATCTTGGTGTTCTCCAGATCGAGGTTCCCTCTAGAGGGAAATGATGAGACCGAGAGCCATTCTGACATGGTGAGAGGGTTAGGTTCCTTCCATGGTCGGATGTAAGGGTTGATCCATTCTGTCATGGTGAGAGGATTTGCTTCCTTCCATGTTAGATATGAGTGATAAGCCATTCTGATGAGACTATAGGATTGGTCCCTAAATGATCAGATGTAAGGGCTAAATGCCATTCTTGGAATGGAGGCACCTGGTCAGTTACCAAGAAAACTCAGTCTGGGACTGAGGGCCATTTTGATATGACTATAGGATGTAGTCTTACATGATCAGATGTGAGCGCATGGCCATTCTGATGTGATTGAGGGATGTGTTCCCACTTGATCAGATATAAGGGCTGATTCCATTCTCTGGGAGAATGGAGGCACCTGGTAAGTTACCAGGAATCCTTAGTCTGGGACTGAGAGCCCTTCTGATGTGGTGTTTTTGAACATGGACGGATGCCAAGTGCAGATCCCTTTCGATGCGGTGTTTTTCAACATGGTTGAATATAAGTGTTGAGCCTTTTCGATGCAGTGTTTTCGAACATGGTCGAATATAAGTGATTAGCCTTTCCGATGCAGTGTTTTTGAACATGGTTAGATGTAAGTGCAGAGCCCTTTCGATGCGGTGTGTTCACACATGGTCAAATATAAATGCTGAGCCATTCTGGTGCAATGTGTTTACACATGGTAAGATGTGAGTGCTGGGCCTTTCTGACAAGATGAGGTTAGATGTGAGTGTTGGGCATTCCTTTCTGACAAGATGAGGTCAGATGTAAGAGCTGGGTGGGCCATTTTGACTTAGGGTCAGATATAAGCGCTGATGAAGATCTACATGAAGGGTAGGCCTACAACCAGCATGAAAAAGGGCTGGCTCTGTAGAACTTCTTATGACAAGAAGAATAGAGAGATAGCACCGATGATGATGATGATCTAGACTTGATGATGATCTAGATCAAGTGATGATGATCTAGACTTGATGATGATCTAGATCAAGTGATGATCCAGATTTGATGATGATACAGTGATGATCCAGCAGTGGTGATTTAGTGGTCGTGATGATCCAGATCCCGTGATGAAGAAGACTTGAAGAAGACGATGATGACTTGAGGACGAAGAAGAATTAAAGATGAAGACAAATTGAAGATGAATATGACGAGATGATACAGTCGATACAGAGAAGAAGACCAGTGCTGAAATTTGTGTCGAAAGAATACCTTCCTAGTTAAGAGGGAGTGTTGATGTAATTGTAACTTTGGAATGTATTCACTTATATATCTTATGTCTTGTACCCGGATGTTTATTCCAGGATGTGTCTGTAATGTAATTGAGTCATGTCATGCCCCGATGTTTTGATTGGGAGGATCTATAATGTAAACAAGTCATGTCAAGTCATTATGGGTAACCCTCCTATTGTTCAAGGGTTAAAGTCCCCGTAGTTCTGGGGCACTAGGGTTATTAGACTCACCTAGTGAAGTAGGCCCTAGTTGGGTTTAGTCAAGTCAGGAATTAGAATAAATAGAGAGTGAGCCTCTCTATTTATCACACACTCACTCGCACTTAGTTGTAGTGCATAGCTGAGGAAGAAGAATACATTGGGGCTAGGAAGAAAGAGGTTGCTGCTGTTAGGAGATCCTCTTATTGTTTTGGGGTTTTACTTTTGGTGTTGATTCTATCTCTGAGGAAGTTGCGCGGTTTTCTCCATTTATGGTTTCCCCAAGGAAAAACACTGTGTTCATTTCTTCTTGTGTTTGATTGTTGTGCTTGTTATTCTCTCAGTTAAAGATCCTAATAATGCTAGATTAATGTTAAAAATCTAGCAAATGTTTTTTGGCTTGTCCTTCATATATCTTTGCCAATCTAAAATAGCATCATAAGCTTTGGAAGCTTGCTCTCTCTTTTGAACCTGTTTTTCAAGGACAACTGACATTTGACCAAAAGCAATGTGGGTTTCATAAATATTATTCATAGTCCAGAAAAATTCAGTTATTAAATCGTAATGCTCCTCATTTGTTTTAATAACCAATTCTTTAAATTCTTGTTGTGAAAACCTAGAGAATGAAGATGAAGTTGCACTTGCAGTTGCATATTCACATTGTTTCTCAAGTAAGGCTATCATCTGCATCAAGGTAACATTTGCAATATTCTCATACTGCAACTCATCCTAAAGGGAAACATTCTTCACCTGTACTTCATTGTATTTGTCCTAAGATGTCTTCATAAGATTTGCAATATGAAATTCATGCTCTCTTTTGTTTTGTTCTAGGTCTTCCTTCAGTTTTCTTATCTCTTCTTTTCTTCTATCAAATTCTCTATTTAGTGTATTCACAGCATGAAAATTTGCACCAGTGAATTCTCCCAAAGCAGCAACAGTATCTGTAGCATTTAATTGTGGATCACCAGACTGCTGAGTCCAAACTATTTGGTTAGAGAGAGATGTATCCATATCACCTTGATCTATGCTTCTCTTTTTTCCCTTCTTAACCACTGCTTTATTAGATTTACTGTAATGATAGTCCCCAAGAGAAATTATAATATCCTCATTAAACTCATCTATTGACTCAGTATTACAAGAGATTCCAGCCACCGTGGAAACCAAAGAGAATGTCTGAGTCACAATGGGGAAAGGCATAAGCAAAGTAATGTGAGTAGTAGATAATGGAGAAGGAGATCCCTCACTATAGCTGCTTCATAATTTGAATAGATAATTGGAATGGTGGCAGTTTCAGGGATTAGAATAGGAATGTTGATAGCTCAAAATGATGATGAAGATACCAAGAACTTCTCAGAAGCTGATGATGATGGTAAAGTAAATGACGGTATGTGTAGATGGATCTTCAAAATTGGGGTTTCCTCAGTAATAAAATGCAATGTGGGAGTTTGAAATGAAGGAGGTATCATAGGAGAATATGTAGAAGTTGCAGTGTGGTAAAGTTGAGACAATGAGGGAGGTACGGTATCTCCAACAGGAAACGTAGAGATAGCTTTGATGGATGAAAGGAGAAATGTTGAATATGAGGAGCTAGGCATAGAATTCGATTGCAGAATGCTGGAAATAGGGATGGAAACCTTCTTACCATGACCATTAAACAAATCTGAAAATGCTTGCAACTGGTCATCCACTTATTCCAAAACAGGTGCAGGATAAATTTCTTCTTCTTCAACATCGAAATCAGTTAATTTGATAGTAGGAATTGTAGAGGAAGAAACCTAGGTCTTTTGTATTTTGAATGGATTCTCTTCAGGTGGATCATCAAAAGTTTGAGTAACTGCAACAATTGTTTGAATATCAGCAACAGGATGAACAAGTATATCTACTTGAGTATATAAAATAGAAGTCATCATACTTAACTTTTGTTTGAACTACTAGGAAATATGCATCAAAGTTTTCATTTATTGGGCAACAGTTTCCTGTGGATGATATTCCACAAGACCTTTAACTTTATTCTTAGTTGAACCTGTCACCACCGATGGAACTTTGGTTAGCTAAGCTTCCTTTTATTCATTGTTCTTTTTTACCTTTTCCAACATATCCAATTATAATGCCCTGTAGCTCTGGATCCTATCTATGTACTCTTTCTAATAATGTAGGATAAGACTATGTTCTTATTTACTTTTGGCCCTCGCCAAAACCTCAGGAAAGGTATCTACTCCCCTGTATATAAAAGATGGATTCATCAGGGATATCTTCATGAATAAAACCACCCTTGATATGGTTTTGCTTGAAGTGAGCATCAAGAAACTCTTTGGGATCATGTTGTCTCTTACTAGAAAAGCCAATTTTCAATGAAACTATGTGCTCACTTAACTCTGTAGCCATTTTGAGGTTGGGATGGCCAATGACCCGAGATACAGAGGGAATTTAGGAAAACCTTTTCTCTTAGGTCCAATTAGTCTCTTGTAAACCCCTTCGGTGATAGTCTGGAAAGACACCTCCTCAAGGACTAATCTGTCAAGTACAACCTTGGGCAACATGTTGATAGCACTGCTACCCAAAATTATGAAATATGCAATGGACTCACCAATGTACCAATCACCCATTGTAGCAATGAGATTCTTGGCCTCAGTGGAAAAGGCGAGAGCCTCCTTTTTGAAGATTAGGAAATAAATGCATCTAAGGAAGTTTTCACAAATGTCATAGAACCTAGGTACTTAATTGGTATCCCACAACTCTACATGGTAAATAGGCAATGGAGGTGTTGGTAAAGTCCAGTTCCATCCCAAATTGGGATAGTGGAACTCAATACAAAATACGTCGATAATGAATGTTGAAAAGAAGAGATTAGGTTTCTTCCTGGAAGTGGCCTTTTGATAATCCTGGTTTGTTCGGGTACACAAGGTACTCCCAAAATACCAAACACCTGGAGCAACCACTTCACACAAATAGATTACAGATCAACACACCGATGTTTTTGATGTGGTTAAAACCCTTAAGAGGGAAACAGTCCATTGCCCTAGCCAAATAGCCACTTGGAGCAATTTATTATGCAAAAGAAGAAAGTTACAAATGAGCTTCTCATAATCAATCAACTA
This sequence comes from Pseudotsuga menziesii, assembly GCA_001517045.1. Lineage (NCBI taxonomy): Eukaryota > Viridiplantae > Streptophyta > Pinopsida > Pinales > Pinaceae > Pseudotsuga > Pseudotsuga menziesii. The sequence continues at coordinate 19,168 of LPNX011135242.1, read as the reverse complement.
GACAAGGACCGTCCATGCTCTTTAAATAGAGATCATGGACCAATCGGGTGTTAAGCCATGGATCAATGGTAGGTATGATCTAAGAGAAGTTGAACCATCGGATCACTTTATGTCGAGAACATATCGTGACAGTCGGATTAGAATATTTACAAATGCATACTAATGCATACTAAAGAAACACAATTTACCTAACATATATATTACACAGGTTGATCTTAACTAACTCCTAAGTGTCTAAATATCCTAACATCCCCCCCTTAAGAAAAACTTGGGATAGGATTGAAGAATTTACAAAAGTGACACTATTAGGATAAAGAAGGAGGCATTAGAGCCCATCCCCCCTTAATGACACATTCCTGAACTCCTAACATAGAGCAAAGTTTAGAAAACTTCGCTTCTATAAGAGACTTGGTGAAGATGTATGCAACTTGATCATCTGTAGGGAAATAAAGCATTTCAAGAACACGATCATGAACAAGATTTATGATGAAGTGCATGTGTATCTCAATGTGTTTGCTGTGTTGATGTAGAAATGGATCTTTAGCAAGCTTGATGGAGTAGGCTAAATGTTGCTCAAATCCAAAAATTGAAAGGATCTGTCGAGGCCATAAATATTCCTGGCTGGCATTAACCGCGGCTCAAGATTCTGCTTCTGCTAAAGAAAGAGCAAGAGCTTGTTGTTTCTTACAAGCCCAAGTGACAGGTCTAGATCCCAGACTAAAAACATAACCTTTAGTATAATTTCGATCATCAGGATCACCGGCCCAATCTGAATTAGTGAAACCAACCAACAAAGATTTCCCCCTGTACTGTAATGAATCCCAAACTTAATGGTACCTCGAATATATCGAAGTATTCTTTTTGTTGCTTTCCAGTGACTTTCATGAGGTGTTTGCATATAACGGGAAACATGACCAACGACAAAGGAAAGGTCAGGATGAGAATGAGTCAAGTATAAGAGACACCCAACAAGCTGATGATACAAGGTGGAATCTACTTCAGGGGAAGTACAAGTGGCAAAAAGTTTGACTCCATACTGGAAGGGAGAAGGGGTTGGTTTACAATCTTCCATATGAAAGTGATGAAGAAGGTCACAAGCATACTTAGATTGGGAAAGAAAGATTCATTCTTTGGTTTGTAATACTTAGAGACCAAGAAAATAATGCAAATGTCCTAAGTCTGACATTTCAAAATTTTGCTTAAGACTGGATTTCACATGGGTTAAAAGTTTAGGGTCACTACCAATAAGGATAATATCATTAACATAAAGAACAAGTATGATGAGATGGTTTCCTACTTTCTTGGTATAGATATTGGGGTCAGAATGGCATCTAGAAAAACCAGTGTCAAGGAGAAAGCTATTCATTTTGGCATACCAAGCTCTAGGAGCTTGCTTAAGGCCATATAAGGATTTCTTAAGGCGACAAACAAGGCTAGAGTTATTTTGAACATATCCAGGAGGTTGTTCCATGTAAATTTCCTCTTGTAAATCACCATGTAAGAAGGCAGACTTGACATCCATTTAATGGACTTCTCAGTTATGTAAGGATACAAGGGAAAGAACAAGGTGGATGGAGTTCATTTTTGCGACAGGAGCAAAGGTTTCATTGTAGTCAATCCATTCAAATTGGGAAAAACCTTTGGCAACTAACCTTGCCTTAAGTATTTCAACACTTCCATCTGAGGCATACTTAGTTTTGTAGACTCATTTACATCTAACAAGTTTTCTTCCTTTTGGAAGAGGAACAAGATCCCAAGCATCATTCGCCATTAAGGAACAGTATTCTTCATCCATAGTGGCATACCAATCTAGATTTCCTGAAGCTTCTGCAAAAGTTTATGGATCATGATTCTCAAAAACTTGAGCCAAAAGAGAAGAGGCTCACTGAAACTGAGAATGTGTTCAATGTTGATCTCCAGGATCACTGGCAAGATCACCAGTTGCTTCACATGTTGAACGAACCCACCGAGGAAGCATTGGTGCTGGTGCATCTGGAGGAACATGAGCATGCAGAGGTGGATTTTCATCCTCACTGTCATCATCAGAAACTGGAGTTGGAAACCTATCAAGGAAGTGAGAAGAAGAAGAAGTGATAATTGCCAAATTAGGCTCACAGGCCAAAGATGGCACACCCGCCAAGTTAGGCTCGCAGGCCAATAGATTTTCATCAAATTTAACATCTCTTCTAATGATTATATCATGAGAATGTGGATGAAGAATTATATAACCTTTTACATCTTTAGAATATGCAACAAATATGCACTTTTCACTTTTAACTGCAATGCTTTCTAGTTTTCATCCGGAATGTGAGGCCATGCTTCACAACCAAACACTCGGAAGTGACTTACATATGATTTAATTTTAGTCCATGCTTCTTCCAATGTTATACCTTGTAAACAATTAGTGGGTGTGCGATTAACTATGTAATTTGCACAATTTATGGCCTCAGCTCAATATTGAAGACTTAGTCCCTTAAATTGGATCATACAATTTTCCATTTCTTTTAAAGTGCAGTTCTTCCATTCAACTACACCATTTTGTTGTGGTGTATATGCAACAATGTGTTGTTGTTGGATTCTTTGTTCAATCAAGAAAGTAGTGACCTTTTTGTTAACATATTCTCTAACATTTTCAGATCTTAACTTAATAATTAGATGACCAGATCGTTTTTTAACAAGGGCCTTGTAGGCCAAGAACATGTTAAATACTTTGCTCTTAAGTTTTAGGAAGTAAACCCATGTGCATCTGGAGTAGTCATTAATGAAAGTCAAGAAATATTTGAAAGCAGAAAAGGAAGCATATAGAAGAGGACCACACAAGTCACTATGCACAAGCTCCAAGGGAACCGAGGCATGAGGCATGTTTGTCAAAACTGTCCTGATGATGATTTTTGAGTACACAACCGAAACAAACACCATCCTTGCAAGATACCATCAAAAGACCAGTCATCATATTGTATTTACATAGTTGTTGCAATGAGCGATAATTTAAGTGACCAAATCGCTCATGCCAAAGTTTGCTCAAGTTATCACTATGAGCAACAAAAACTGAAGGAAAAGGTGATGACCCAAAGCTGTTAAATTTGTACAACCTAGTAATATTATCAACAATCCCAGTATCTAGGACATGTTGATGATCTTTAAAATCCTTGATTACAACTTGGTGAGGCGTAAACGTTACAATTTTACCTTCACCAGAATGAGTGATTTGATAGAATGACAACAAATTGCAAGAAATTCTTAGAACACATAGTACTAAAATGACCATTTTCTACTGGAATTGTTCCAAATCCTACAACATTAGAGAATTATCATCACCAACAAATATTTGTTTGGTGTTACATTCATGCATAGTAGAAAAGATGGCTTGATCCTTAGCCATATAATAAGATGATCCAGAATCAATGAGCCATTCATTTGAAGTAGAAGAAGAAGATGCAGTATAAGAGTAACCAGAAGCACAAAGTGCATGTCCATGAGAGGTAGATTCTGAAGACGAATCTAGGCTGATGTGGTGCTTCTTCATTGTTGCTTCCAAGGATGCCATCTTCTTGAAACACTTATATTCATCATGATTATCTTTTCCCACAAAAATTGCAATGACTCTTAGTCTTCTTTCCTTTAGGATTTTATCCTTTGTCATTTTTTAAAGAAGGAGTTGACTAAGAGGGTTTGGGACCCTTGTTTGGCTTATTATTGTGAAAATTTTGTTTCTTGGGAGGCTTGGACTATTCTTTCTATTGGGACAATAAGGCTTTCCCAAATGTATCTGCATTGTTAATTATTGCAAGATGAATGAGCTTATCTTGCTCTCTAATTAAAGAATCACAAAAGGATTCAAGACTAGGATCTTGATAGCTAGCTGGAGTCAAGGATTCTTTCATGGAGTAAAATGTAGATACAAAAACAGAATATGCAGGTCCAATTTTCAAAAGAATATAATAAATATATTGTTTGTCTTCTTTCTTAATCTTATATTCTTCACATAAGAGTCTAAGAGTATTATACTTAGATAAATAGTATTGAATGCATGAAAATTCACTTGGATTCAAATAAATCAACTCATTCTCAAGTTGATGACCTCGAATTTCATTGTGTTTACCAAACACAGATTCCAACTTTTCCCAAGCTTTATCAGGTTCATCAATTCCAGATATGTGGAATCGCAAATTAGTAGAGATTTACATCCTAATCAATCCACAAGCTTCATCACATCTATTTTCCCATTTTATTTTACTATCATCATCAATGGGTTCTGTTTCTAGGCTACTTTGTAGAACATCCTCCATAAGAGATTTTCATGAGAAATAGTTAGAACTGACAAGTATAATATCACAAGGGGTGGCCATACTGTAAATAATGGCTGAAAGAACATAAACTAACTATCTGGATGTAAAGAGCTCAAAAAATTAGGTTGTTTAAAAAAAACGGTAATGAAAACTAATTTTGGATGATGAAGTTATGCTTGATCAAAGAAAATGTTGAAGATGTTCCCAATAGTGACATGGCAGATATTAACTTGACCATCTAAAAAAAAGAACCCCCTTCTTCTCAAGATGAACCTTTGACACTCACTTACAAGAAAGTTGTTTTTAAGTGAATCACTTTTGTAAAATAAGTGATGTTCACTTTTACAATAATGTTACTTTAAATAGTGCGGCAATAAATTAAAGACTTAAGTGACTCACTTTTTATTTTATTTTATTTAAGTGAGATGCACTTTTACAATAAAGTAGCTTGAAAATAGAAATTGAATGCACTAAAAAGTAACTTAATAAGAATTGAACTCAAGACCTATTAAGGAATAAAACAACTTGGAACCAAGTGAGCTAAAATTAAAAGGTACGTAAAAGAAAAGAAAGAGGAAGGGTTTTTTTTCCTCTTCTCTCTCGGTCTCCGTGCTTGCCTTTTTTCTTTCAAATAACAAGAAAAAAAAAAAAACTTTTCCACGCTATGGGGTTAGATATTGATTAGCTATCCCGGAAAGTCTACTTTTTCAAGTTTTCTTGTTGTTTCTAATTCACTGTAATCGCACAAGGTGCATGGCAAAGAGCATACATAACCAAGAAGACAAAAAAAACTTTCCCTTTCTGTTTCTGATTCTCCACAATCACACAAGGTGTACGGCAAAGAGCATACGTAGCCAGGGAAGGCAACAGTCCGAGACTAAAACAATAAAGATCTAATAATAAAACTGATAAAATATGAGAGATTTAAAACAAAAATAAAAAATTCGTCACTGTAACATTATACCTTCATATTTGCCGAAATGGGTGTTTCTGGATCAACCAAAAATGGTTTTCGATGAAATGAAAACTATTTCCCAATGGAAAGGGCGCTCTAGACGCAATGGAACAACTCCCATGGGCCAAAAATGTATAGAAACTCCAGAACCAGAAACTATTTCAAAGTTTCAGCAACACCAGTTCCAAATCTTGATCAAAATCGGAAGCGGCTCTTCATAAACGCTTTGATACCATGTTCGGGTACACAGGGTACGCCCAAAAGGCCGAACACCTAGAGAAACCACTTAACACAAATAGATCATAGATCAACACGCCGATGTTTGTCACGTGGTTAAAACCCTCGAGAGGGAAACATTCCATGGCCCTAGCGAAATAGCTACTTAGAGCAATTTATTATGCAAAAGAAGAAAGTTACAAATGAGCTTCTCATAATCGATCAACTAGCCAAGGACCCTCCATGCTCTTTAAATAGATATCATGGACCAATCGGGTGTTAAGCCACGGATCAATGGTAGGTATGATCTAAGATAAGTTGAACCATCAGATCACTTTATGTCTAGAACATATCGTGACCGTCGGATTAGAATATTTACAAATACATACCAATGCATACTAAAGAAACACACTTTACCTAACAGATATATTATACAAGTTGATCTTAACTAACTCTTAGGTGTCTAAATATCCTAACATGGATTACCGTTCTAAGCTCTAGATACAAAATAGAAGCCCATGGGAAGAATTCTCTTCTGGCCAGGACATGATGAGCTATTGGATCCCATTCAGCTTTAAAAAGGGAGCAATTGGGGAGACCATAAAGTCTACATATCATAGCTTCTAGTAGACATTATGGTTCCCTAAACCATGCAACGGGGTAAAGTTCATGATTCCTCTGAGAGAACTTACTGGATTCACTCATCCAGGATTTTAACATTTCGTTGAAATTAAACCTAGACTTATAAGCTTTGGAAAAATCAGCATTGAGGGGTTGTCTAGACGGTTTAAGACCATAGGCTTTGACAAAGACATCAGGGAAAAAATTCATGAGTTGTGACCCTGCACTAGCATTGAAGGAGCGATCTTTAGGGTTTCTGTGTTCAATAATCCATTTAACCACATCATGGATTCCAGAGTCTTTCATTCTTTGATAGGTCACCCAGTTGTCTTGTATGTGTGAAAATTCATCTTTGTAAAAAATGGAATATATCCTAGACCAATCAATTTGATAGGTTTCAGTGACTCTTCTACTGGTATCAGAGAGGATCCCAAAGTTTGTCTCCTTGGTCATCATGTCTCTTTGAAGGTTTTTGCATCGGGTAATTCAAGACATTTTTGGGAACCAAAAACACTCTGTTTAAATGCATAAACCAAAAATCAAAACTAATTCAAACAAAATTACAATAATCAATTTGAATTATGAAAACAACTACGACACTAACCTGTAGTCATACTGGATCGTGACGATGTTGCCTGGTAAAAACGCAAAGAAAATTCATGCAACACAGTAATTCACAGTAGTAAAAATGGTAAATAAATCGTAAAAGACTGACCTATATATAGATTTTACGGGGTCAGTTAGGACCGTAGGATTAAGATAAATAAATAGTCGAGATTAAACCTTGCAGGATACGGGATCTTATCACGAGATTTAAATTTTATTAACTATCCCGCAATCCGCATTCCACAATTGCAGGATGTGAGATTACAAAAGTACCGAAGTTTTATTCAATCTCTCCCACAATCCACATCCCGCAAATTGCGGGTTGCAGGAACATGCAACAAAAATCACAAAATAAATCACGATTTGCGGGATGCGGGATGAAAAAGTTGAAAAATTATAAACTTCAAGATTCCACAATATGCATTGCGGGTTGCAGGATGTGGGATGGACATAATTCTTTGAAAAAAATAGTTTTCCACAATCCACCAAAGGCATTCAAAACAAGCAAAAATTCAAAGAATTCAACTAAGTTAAATCATAGAAACCATGATAAATATTATGGGAACCACCAAAACAACTTGAAGGATTCAGAAATATTACCATGCATGTAACATTGGGGTTCTCATGTTTTGGATAAAGCATGGGATCTGTTGTACCTACAACAATACACCAAATATCAAATTCCAAAATCCAAATAATATATGCCCAAGGTAGACTTTCCGCAATCCAAAAAAAGTAAATTGATAATCAATATTTCGTTTTTCGCTTTCCAATGTGGAAAGAGGAAAGGAAAATCCATAATTTCATTATAAATTTATCGATTTACCTTTCCATTTTCCCTTTCCGTGGAGTATGTTTTTTCAATATTCATTCTTAGAGCCATTAGAGCCCGATATTACAAGAATCCAAGGAGTAACTCGTAATTTCACATAAAATTGACTCGTTTCTATTGCACAATACACTTGGTTTTATCTAATGAGTAACACCTACTCATTAATACAAGGTACTATATAATAAGTCCGTGGAATAACTCCACCTGCATCGGATACTATTGGAAGAGAAGCATACATCTGCATAGCACCAATGATCTCGTGCAATCTTGGATCATCTACACGGACATAATGTGATGTCGAAATGAAAAATTAAGGGGTGAAATGCGGAAAGCAGAAAGCAGAAAGGTAAATTGATAAATTGATTATCAATTTATCAATAATCATTGATTATCAATTTACCTTTCCACTTTGGAAAGCTGAGTATTGTTCTAAAATTATGTTGTTTCAATGTTGAAACGTTAGCTTTCAATAGAATTGTAGAAAAATATAGGATACGAAATTGAATTTTTCTAATAACTTACTATGTAAGAGTTATGCTCTTTCTTTCATATATACTTTCTCACACTACACTTTTTTCTTCTATATTGCTATTTTCTTACAATTATCAAGCTAGCACTTGAAAAACAAAATTTACTTTACTCCAGTTATATTATTTTAAATGACATTCTTACTTCCCCATATGCAATGAATTAACATTTTTTTTTATCTTCTTCTTTATATCCATATAGTTTGCAATTGATACATATAGAAAATGTGTCGCTGCTAAAAATAAAAGATTCTAGGTGTTTAACAAGTTTAGAATTTTCTTGTGGGAATTATGCCAAATCATGACAATGAACAAGTCAATGCACGAAGAAGAGTTTTATATGTACAAAACAGAGATAAAAACAACAAGAAACAATGTCTTCTTTATAGGGATTCTCGTCTGCCTGTGGATATATCTTCTTCAATTTATCTTACGGAACCTGTCGACACAGCTTCACTTCCATTTCCTGTGGAAAATCCATTGAACAACCAAATCAATGACGCAAATCAATGGTTTCGTAAAAAATGGACCAACTATATGATATGAATGTCTGCTCGATTTGCAAAGAATGTTACCCTGGTATTTTAACAAAAAAATTCCATGGTGCATACAATTGTTTTCGTTGTATTCTAGAACATAAGGGCCATCGATTTACATTGGAAAACAATATGGATCCTGGAAACCAACTAGTTGTCTAATATTGGAGGAGCAAGTCAGTAAGTCAACTTGAACGATAGCCGACTTAGTCGATCAGCCGACTTAGTCGATCAACCGACTAATTAGAGATTAGGTCGTCCACCTAAGGTCATGTCGACTGAGTGAACCGACAGGTAGTTATTTGTAACTGTTTGTAATTCATATATATTAGGATGTTGAGCTAGATGAGAACTTGGTTCATTTCTCTGTAATGTATGGACCCTCTCATGTTAATATAATCTGTTATTCTATCTACTTGTTCTTATCTCTTGTCTCTATTATGTATGTATGTTTTAGTAGGTAATATTGGTAACCCTATGTGATCTGTGAGATTACAACATTGGTTCTGTTGTAGGTAGTACATGTCTGAGATGTATGCATGCAGATGATATCAGAACATGAGATTAAGGACTGGTGAGAGCATAAAGTAGCAAATTATTTACAGAATTACGCACGAAGAAACAGATTGATGACCGCTCAAGCAAAGGAAACATTCTTTACAGAGACACATGAGAAGTTTGTAGAATCAGTGCCGAAACTTATGAAGAAATTCCTGGAGTAAAAAGCTGGAAGCAACTAAAGATCAACAATTGCTAGAAAAACTTATTCGAGGGTGAAGAACAAACTTATTGGAGTGGTTCAATTAAATCACCAACGAATTCTGCGAGGAGCAAGCAGTAGAAGAAATAACTTCGGTGGAAACCATCAAGAAGAAATTCTATACAGACCTCACTGAGAAATTTTTGTGTTCCTTACCGACGTTGCTGTTTAAATTCCTGATCGAGAAAGGAGTAGGTCATATCGTTGAACCTTGTCCATCACTTCACGAACCACCATTAAACCCTAATTGGGTGGAAAAACAAAAGAGGTGGGAAAAATCCATTACTGAAAGGGAGGGGGAATGCTTCCTAAGCAAGTAAATAGAACTATCTGGGATTTCTAAAGCATCGGGTATGCTATGGGGGGGTATCTGGTCATATGTCAGGATAAAGTGGAGTGCATTCTAGTCGACTAAAGAAGATACCAATCACTAGTCATGAGAAGTTAGCCTAAAAGGGAAATTGAGAGAACAGTGTCACACAAAGGTATAGCAGACTTCCAGAGAATAGAGAGGGAGAAGAGGCTACAAAGAAGGGAAGAAAGAAGAGAAAGAGCATTGGTGCTGTAGAGAGGAATGAGTACTACGGTGACTGACCAGGAGAGAGATCCACCGGAGTTGAATCATGACCGACAAGAAGAAGGCGTGGAAGAAGAGGCGTCCCCTATAGAATATTTGTGGATAGATTAGCAAGAATCTCTCCAATTAGAAGTTCCCAAGGAGGTAAGACCTCTATCTTCGACAAATCCATGTACCCGAATACAAGCCATTGTCGAAGAGGACCTCAGATTAGGAGCTGGTGACTTTGGTATATGGAGTCGACTATATGATGAGACATACACTGGTAGACATATAATTATCCGTCAACCAGAAGAAGGAAATTGGGTTACACTTCAAGCAGTACCCTCCAACCAAAGTATCCACTTAATTTACCCAACACATGAAGGAGCACCCCCCTGCGAAATACAGCTTTGGAGAACAGAGAACATTTAGAAATGCAGACAAATAATTGCAATTGGACATCGAAAGAAGAAGTCGACAATAATCGATTGCTGGTCGAAGAGGAAACAACAACTAAAACCACCGACGCGAATGAGAGTTCCATCGACGATAGTTCTGCAGAGAGGAATAAACAAATAACCCCACCATCCCCACCACCACCTCCACCTCCTGAAGAAGACAGTGACAGTGACCCTGACATTGGTCACAGGTCAGCACACATCCCTCTATATGAGGGTGATGAGGACCCCAGACAAGACTGGTTCATCTGTGAGTTGACTTGGTAAACTAACCAAGTTATGGATGAAGACAGGCAGATGGCGCAGTTCGCTGGTGCCTTGAGGAAAAGGGAATTAACTTGGTACATGACCTTTTCTGAGAGAACCCCCCGAGCAACCAAAGATGAGGTCAAAACACAATTACTATCATTTTTTAAGACTCCAAATGCAAAACATCTGGCAGTAAAGAAGCTAAAGACAACGTCACAGAATCCAAGATAAACTGTCCATGATTATGATAAATGATGGAAAGACCTTCTTAGCCAATTGGACTATGTTATTGATGAACAATTATTAATCCAGTGGTTTCTTGCAGTTTTATCACATAAAATTCACCGACACATAAGTCTGGAGACATTCAATACTTACAAAGATGCGCTTACAAAAGCTCTCCAAGTAGAAATGGATGAGGATATCCCAACATACTCCACCGATCACAGAATAGAAGAACAACTTGAGATTGTATAGAAGTCATTAAAGGAATTAAACCTCAAAAGTCAGGATATCTGGTGCATGAAGTGCTCGACAGCTGGTCATTCAAAAGACAACTGTCAACACGACATCTGCCGATAGGACGTCTGATTTGTGCAGACAAAATGTTTTTGCGACATTTTCCAATAGCATGGATACCACTCGACAAAAGATTGCTCGTTCAACATGAAGAACAGAAAGGCATCTTGGTGTGCAATCTATGAAACAAAGAATCATGCCACGACCGACTGCCATTTGAACCTAAAAGACTGGCAGAATTATCATGCAGTCTACCAGACCAATGCAGTTGCACAAAATAATGAGCAAAACAACATGCAAAATGATCAAAACAATCAATGATACGAAGGTCGAAGATACGAGCGTCGGTATGACAATCGACGTGTAGGCTATGGAGGTCGAGGTTGATTCTCTGGAAATCGAGACAACCGACCATGTCGACCCATACAATGTTTTACATGTTATAAGGAGGGACACCGGTATGCAGACTACACATATAAGGACAAAACTGACCTCAAATTCTGTACTAGTTGTGGAGTAGGGGATCACTCATTAGAGGATTTCCCTACTATGCTAGAAAAAATAAATAAAAATAAAAATGTTAACATCTTGTCGTATGTGCAAAAAAATAATGTAATAAATACAAAGAACTTGCATATCGTAACCCGACAAGGGACAAAAATAGGAAGTGATAACCCACGAATAAGCAAAATAAAACAAAAGAATGTCTACCCTGATCTAGTTAAAGAAAACCAAATATATAAAGACGCAAAAAATGTATTTAAAGAATTTGCTCGACAGGAAGAGGCTAATGAGAATCGACATAACACAGTAAAAGAATTAATACAGTTACTACAGAACAACTCAGTATCTCAGTTCATCAACTTGCTATATGAAATAAAACACAACAACACTGAAAAACAAACAAATAATATCTGAAGTCTAAATAAAAAAGACAAAAGTGATGTCGACCCACTCGACCTGGAAATTGAAGGGTACCATGTTCGAGAAGTTGTGCTCAACTTCGGATCACAAGTAAACATCATGACTTGTGACACTTGGGAACAACTGGGCAGACCTCGACTATATGAGTCAGGTATATACCTGAATTTAGCTGACCAAGGCCTAATTAAACCTATTGGAGTATGGAAAAATGTTGACACAACAATCAAAGGAATATCGACCAAAGTCGACTTTGAAATTATTGACCCTAAGGAAGGATCCAGCTCCTTCCCAGCCTTAGTAGGTCGACCTTGGGGAAGAAAGATGAAAGCATCGATATCCCTAGACAAAGAAAGAATAAAATTGAAAGGAAATGGACAAAAGGTCATTGTACCTATTCATCCATACCAAGGAGAACCTTGGACTGAACCTATCAATGAAGAAGTCGACCTCTGACAAATTTATTAGATACAAAACAATCCAGATTATAAAGAACCTAATATCTATGGAGAACTTCATTTAGGCAATCAAGACTCAGTAGGATATAATTAAGACGCAGAATTATATGATTGGGAAGTTGAGAACTACAAAACACAAGCAAGAGGGTGTTGACTGTCCAAAAAGTATAGAAAAATCCCACCCAACAGTGCTTCATAGTGTCCATCGTCCCAAAAATATTTGAAAAGAAAATTAGGGATCAATACCCTACTCTAAAACCAACATATGTAAACACTACACAAATACCAAGATATAAAGAAAGAGAATAACTAGTCATGCATATAGAACACGTATCCAAAAACATTGGTGAACATGGCCGATTTCAAATCCTGGTGGAGACTTTTACAGGCCAAGCTGCTAGATGGTGGGATACACATCAGTCAAGATTGCAGACATGGACCACACCTTCAACTTTATTCATAGAAATATTTAGAGGGAAAAAACTAACTAACCAAGCCCAAATACCTACATTCATTCAAGGTCAGAATCCAGAAGACCATATAAGGACATGTGAAAAAGAATGGAAAAGACTTGGGTACAAAGATGAATGTGCATGGCCACACCTGTTTCCATCAACCCTCTCCAACTTACCAAACAAATGGTATAAAATGGAAGAAGCTCGAGGTGAAACATTCCTATGGCATGAACTCAGAGAAAATTTTATCAAAGATTTAAACTTTACACCACAAGATGAGAAATTGGTCAAAACAAAAAAACAAATCAAAGAATTTATACAGCCGACAGAAAACAAACCCTTAAAAGACAACCGACAGACAAGGAACTGTAACAATATACAAACCGGGACAATACCACTGTCGACAAGACTACAGTTGGAAAATGAAAAAATAGAAGGAAAAATATTTAGATGGAAATCAAACCATGTCGAAACGACCAAACCTATCCGCGCAGTACTGAAAGTTGAAACAACCGACAAGGAGGATACCGACGAAATGACTGCAGCCAACTTTCCTGCCACATTCTCACAGTTTAAAGAAGGAAGTCGACCAATTAATGAATCCAAAGCCCCAAAATGGCTTGATGATAAAATCAAAACTAGAGAACTTCACATCTCAAATGATGACCAACCAAAGATGACAAATATTGGAGACTACTAGAGTGAAGAACAGACAAGAAAAGTAGTGAACCTATTAAAAGAGTTCCAGGATGTATTTTCCAGAGATTATAAATATCTCAAAGGTTTAGTCCATGAAATGGGTGAAATGAAAATTGACACTAAAACTGATGTTTGACCTATGAGGAAAAGACCATATAAGCTAGCTCATAAATACAAAGAGATAGTCAAAAAGGAAATTGATAACATGCTTGCAGTAGGTATTATCTACCCTATTAACCAATCAGACTGGGTAAGTCCAATGGTTGTTCAACCTAAGAAACATGATCCAACCAAACTAAGAATCTGTGTCGACTCTAGGGAGCTAAATAAAGTGACATTAACAGACCCATTTCCAACTCCTTATGCAGATGAAATCTTAAATGAGGTTGTAGGACATGAGTGCTACTCATTTACAGATGGATTTTCAAGTTATAACCAAGTGCCAATAGCTAAAGAAGATTAGAAAAAGACATCATTTGTATGTGAATTTGGCTCATTTGCTTACAGGGTTATGCCTTTTGGATTAAAAAATGCACATGCAGTATTCTCTAGAAATGTGGTCAAAACATTCCAAGAACATATTTACAAAACCATGGCAGTATACCTTGATGATTGGACAATATAATTCATGTTAAAAGATCATTTCAAATGGCTAAGACTTAGGTTGGAAAGATGTCGACAAATTCAGCTATCCTTGAACATCGGGAAGTGCATATTTGTGACCCCCATAGGGATATTATTAGGGAACATTGTTTGTAAAGAAGGTATTAAGGTCGACTTTGCAAAAATAAAAATTATCCTCAACTTAAAACCACGAGTGAGCTCAAAACAAGTTAGGGTGTTACTAGGCCATACAGGATATTACAAAAAATTCATAAGATATTATTCAGACATGACCTATGCACTAGAATAACTACTAAGGGAAGATAAAGAGTTCGACTAGACAGAAGAATGGCATTTATCATTTGAAAAACTAAAAATAAAACTAGTCGAAGCACCCATCCTAAGGTTTCCAAACTGGTCGACTAAATTCCATGTCCACATCGACGCATCAGGTCTAGCAATAGGAGCAATCCTAACTCAGCTAGGAGATGATGGAATGGACTACCCTATAGTCTACATTAGCAGAAAACTAAACAAAGCTGAAAGAAATTATTCGACAATAGAAAGAGAAGAATTAGGAATGGTCTTTGCACTAAAAAAAATCGACACTACCTACTAGCTAATCCATTTATCTTCTATACCGACCACCAAGCACTAAAATAGCTCATCAACAAACCACTACACCATGGAAGAATCTCTCGATGGCTACTGTTATCATCAAATATGCTCCAACAAAATTTCAGTTTCTGGCAACATCCAAATGTCAAAGTGACCACTCCGGTTTCAATTTGAATACTGAGATCAGATAGAAAAGCAATCATGATGGCACTCATGTGGAAGAAAAGTTTACAATTTGTGTGTTTTGATAAATTGGTTTTTATTGCATCCCATGTATTCTCCATGAGAGTCTAGATCCCTTAACCTCTTTAGGGTGAAGAATCTTTGTTGTTTTTGGAGCAAAATGAATATTACCTGTACATAAGTACTTAAGAAATGGGTTCGATAGATATTTCCAGAGCAGAACTTGCTCTCCTTGTCTTGTATTTGAACAAAGCAGAAGCTAGAGATAAAATCTGCAGAGATATTCAATATGGCTCAAAGTTCATCAGCAATGGTGAGGCTGGCACAGCACAAAATGTTGACAAGTCCACAAGTTTGGCCTGACTTTTTTTTTGGCTTTTCAAGTTCATGAATGATCTACATGCACTTCTTACACCACAACCAAAGTCAACTCCACTTGCTCTTGTTTTGAAGTCTAAAAATGCTTTGCTGTCAACTTTTCTTGTGTTGGATCAAATTGTATGGGCAAGAAGAACTGGTATCTACGAAAAAAAAGAGTGTGTTGAGATTAATTCCAGGATCTCACTTTATTGCTGGTTGAGTTCCTCCGTGTGCACAACTTTTATAGAGATCTCAGAGCTTGGGCGATTAACTGTATCTATAAGGAAGCTAGAGAAAGCACTGAACCAAGCCACATACATTGAAGGAAATTTAATGAGCAATACATTTCCCAACTCAAGCAGTCAAATAATAGGTTGTTAAGCTTGGTTAAGTCATCAATGGATATTGTAGTTTCCATAGGGCTACTTCAATTGGCACCAAAGAAAGTCACCCCACGTGTCAAAACCCCAAATTTTCCGAAAAAATTAAATTTTTTTAAATGCATACAATGTCAATAAATGCAGTCACTAATTGTTTAATTAGTTATGTGTTACTGAATTCATATCTGAATTATATTTTGATTATGTTTATCTTTATAAGACAGTTTCTTTCCAATTACTAACTTGTTTTCTTCTTGCGACCACAAGGTGGATCTGTCATGAAAAACTTGGCTTACTTAGCTTTCGAGCTAACGTAGAAGTTTTCCTTTTCTTACAGATTTACAGGTAAAAGGTTCGGGTGCTGCTAATCAAAATTCTAAAGTATTCAATAAAATTTCGTCGCACAAAATTTAATTCAGTATAAGAATATACATGCTAGTCAGATTCCACAGCTTATTGAGGTAAAGCATTAAACTGTTCTTCCTTTCAAGATGTTTTGGAAGTAGATTTGATTCTACTGGTATTGACGACAACTGTTACCTTTCTTGAAGGCTTGATTTAATATTCCTATTGAGTACTAAACCATTTGATGTTTATACTAAATGCAAGTGTAAACAGCGTTAAGTATTTCTTTACTAGCACAGTAAGTATGGCAGAACTATAAAGTCAAAGATCTAGTTTAAAATGTTCATAATTACTGGTTCACGCCATGATTGAATTGGCTGCTGCAAGTGTAAAATGATAAGGATTTTATGTAACAAACTTCCACTTTCATTACTTTGAAATTTAAAGGGTTTACTACTTTAATACAAGCCACCTTTAAAGATTTCCATTAGTTTTTAAATATTTGAGTTGCTTGGGAACTATATCTAATCCGAGGTCAATAATTAGATGCTAAGCTTATTGAACATTTTAAGACTTACTACACTCAAATACAAACTTTATGAGTTTCATAACTATACCATCAAGCAAATGAGGTTAACTTAACAAAAGCTATTTATCATAAAATGATTCTATAACTAGTGATGGAGTTGTTCCTTTACATTGTAGAAAGAAAGTGCAAGGGAGGAACACAAAGGTCAAAGAATAAAACCATAATCGTGATCAATTTGTAGCTTGACTTGGTTTTCATAGTTTTATAACCTCTATACAATTGTCCCCTTTACTTTCATTTATGAACTAAGGTAAATATAAAGCCTAGAGAATAGGTTATAAAAGGGGCCGCGCCAAGATAAACTATTAATTCCTTTCGTTCTATAAGTTATTAACAAACACTATAATCCTCCATATGTATATATATATACTAGGTCATATGAGGGACAAGGCTCTACGTTATATTACTTTCCAAACCTCATTCTAAGGTTTTCGTGGTTGAATTTATATTGCAGGTGAGTTGACAAAAGATGTGACAAAATTTGTAGAACTTTCCATGGTATGATTCGGGTTGCAAATCATTGGAAACTTTCCCATGGAACTATAGTGTTCTTACTCACTGCATGCCAATTATTAAAGTGTTAACGTGGGCTCTTTTCAGCCAAGTATTTGCAAGTTAAAAGGGTTGACTCAAACCCTAGTTCGACATTCTTTCATTGCCTTCGGGCCTTCGGCCGCTTCTGCAAAAACTTCCCTGTCCGCTCCATTGCTTACACTGTCTGCTGGTAGACCTTCTTATGGTTACACTCCTCATGGGCTCATCCAAAGCACTGGAAGAAGTGCTGTAACCCAAAGGTTTGTTTTCTTTGAGCGTGGTTCGGTGATTATTTCCTCAGGGTTTTGCCATTTGCGTGCTCAGTCCCGAACCCTTGAACTATAGAGAGTTCCTATTCTTTGGCCTGGCATAAGAGTTATGGCCCTTAGAATCTAGGCTGCTTACATAGGGTTTCATCTCTGTGTTAAGTCTTTAGAAGAGTGTGAAGAGGCGACCGAGCCTAAATAGCTTCTATATTTGAAGTTATCGTTCTCCGTCGTGGTTGGTTGCTTTTATGGTGAATAACTTCCTCCTTTTCACAGAAGACGAGGATTTCACTTCTCCTTGCTACTAGTTAGTCTGCTGCTCATGGGAGTTCCTATTACAGTTACAAAGATAGAGGTAAGAAGCTCTGCATCAATTTATTCATTATCGTTTTAACAGTGTTTGCCTTAACAATTATTTTATTTTATTACGAGGTTTTAATATCTTAAATCCTCTTCATTTGTAGGGTCGACATGTCCTCCTCAGCATGAATGGTGCAAGACCGCGGCGACTGGCTGTTACGGTAAGCTTGGTTTTACCACGGCATCTTCCTCCTTGTTTGTCCTTTAGGGACAGTCAAGGGTTGGTCTTCATGACCTGTAACCCTCGCGGTTTCTTTGGTTCAAATAATGACCCTTTTTTCTGTTGTTTAAGATGGTTAACCCCTTTGTTTTAAAAAAGGGACCTTTGGCTGAGGTCGAGACTATAATATTTGCCTTTATTTTGATTACTATAAAAGAAAATACATATATACATTGTACAGGCTGTGAAACCTTACTCTATAGATTTGGTTTACGGCCGTGAGTTAGAATACTATGTTAGATTCTTCAGTTAATAGTTTTGTCGTTTACAGTTCTGTGTATATGTACATATAAATGACAGAGGTGATAAAGGCCTTGCTCTTTAAATTTTGTTGAAGCTGCGAGTTCATATTCTGTAATGTACTCTTTTAGTTCTATTAACCCTGATGTATATTTTTAATGTAAAAAGGGTTCAACCCTAAATCGAACAATATAATAAGTAAAATACTGTATCTTTTGTAGAACGAACCTCTTTTGTTTATAAAAGTACTGCTGTAGAATTATTGGGTTAATTCTTAAGTTGTTAACTGTTCGGTTACTTTGATAAACCTAGCACACAGTTACTCTATTCGCTACTTTCCTGAATGTTACTGCAAAAGAGTTTTTACTCTGTTTTATTATTTTAATTTCCGAAAGCTAGGGTTTTATGTATCTAACATTTGTATTAGATTACTTTATTGTACAAGAATTAATAAAGGTCATTAAATAATTTTTGACCTCACAATAGAAAGTCTTAGATTTTAATGAAGTTCTTTATGTTACTGTAAGTTAATCTTTCAACACAGTGTTTATATTTTATTTCAGGTTTGCATTTTAATAAGATAAGAACATTTCATTAATTACACATTAATAATGTTCCTCTAATGTATATAATAGAAAGTATATTATTATTATCATAATAGAAAGTATACTGTTACTATTATATTAAAAAGGTTATTCTTTCTGTGAGTAATATTACTTTCATAGTTATTTATACCTAGTTTATTTTGTAAATGTATAGAGAATAGTACTCTGTTATTTATTTCTTATGCTGTCTGTGCTAAATACTTTA
>LPNX011135239.1:1297-26174 GCA_001517045.1 Pseudotsuga menziesii | reverse complement strand
GCTCAGTAGGGGACAATGCAGTCACGCCAACGAGGGCCAAAGATGGAAAGCCACGGATGGTGGGGATACGGTTGGCATTGCCATATTTCCCATGCCCAAATACACTAACAGGAGTTGACAGAATTCAAATTTGCCGCTCTGTGAGGTTTTTTGCGCATCGGGCCCAAGACCACTAGGTGTCCCTGAACGGTATCTGGAGGTGACCTGCAACTCACCATAGATCGATGCTCGGGTCTCCGATCGACGAACCGTTGATTCCGTTGGATTTGTGACGACGGATTTTAGCTAGGGGGGGCCTCTCNCACAATTTTTAATTAGATATATCCAATTGGTGTGCAAGTAGTGAGTTCATTGAAACCTTGAAATACATTGTATTTCACTTATATTTATTAAATTACACGAGTAAGAACTTTGACTTTAGTGTGCATGTATTGAGATCATTTAAACCTTTAAATATAATAGTTTTTTCTTTTGACATAGTGCATTCATAAGTAATAGATAATCCTCACAAATCAATACAATAGATTGACGCAAGAACATGTGGAAACCAAAGAACAAATTCAAAGTGAAATGTATCATTCATTTATAACTGAAATGTCAATTGTGTACATGTCTCCAAAATTACATATATATCCAAAAGCATCCAAAAGTACATATATATCCAAAAGTAACCAGAAGTACATGTCTCTCCACAACTATCCAAGACTATCCAAGCCACATGTACATGTATCCAAAACTATATAAGCCACATGTACATGTAAGTGAAATGTCAATGTACATGTCTCCAAAAGTACATGTATCCAAAACTGTCCAAGCCACATGTACACATGTATCGATATGTACATATCCCATAAGACACATCAAAACTCAAGCTTCCTCTTGTTCTTTCTTGAGGGTGATCCTGTAGGCACAACTATAGGACCAGTGTGCATCTCTGGATCCTGCAAATTAAATATCAATTGTTAAATTCAACTAACTATGTACTAATACATTAGCTCAATAAAATACCATATCTAAGTTAACTCAAAAATTATGAAAATGTTAATGGACATTGCATGAAACAATTGTTCATTAATGGACATCTCACCTCAGTGAGAGACTGTGACAAAGGGGATTGGATTTCTTGTGTAGCAGATGGAGCTGTTGGTTGAACATGAATGATGGTCACATCCATGGTCGAACCAGAGGGGGCAGGACCTGGTGGTGGTGGTGGCTACAATCACCAAATCTTGATATAGTTAGAAATGTGCATGAATAAACAATAGACAACAATAACACACTATGTCTATATCATGTTCAAATAGTTGTACCTCT
Organism: Pseudotsuga menziesii; assembly: GCA_001517045.1. Taxonomy (NCBI): domain Eukaryota; kingdom Viridiplantae; phylum Streptophyta; class Pinopsida; order Pinales; family Pinaceae; genus Pseudotsuga; species Pseudotsuga menziesii. The sequence continues at coordinate 24,860 of LPNX011135239.1, read as the reverse complement.
ATGTGACTTGTTGCCATTGTAGATGCAGCATTGACTGCTGCATCAACCATCCCTGCAAGGTTTTCAACAGTAAACTCTGGCTCCTGATGCAGTAAACATGCAAATCAAACATTAACAAAATATTTTATGCACTGGATTTCAAGTTAACCAAGAAATATCATCGAAGGATATACAAATTACCATGGTATCAGTATCTCCATGGTCGCGGACAACTTCACTTTTTCTAGGAGTAGGTTGTCTCATATACACGTGACCCTTGTTCACATATGGCCTATGAGGAGATACAACTCCAGGAAATGGTCTAGGTGTTTTGGTACCAGCCTATAGTCAATAAGAGTTCATGTAGCTAGACATGGATGATTCAACGAACATACATGTATTTAAAAAATGACATTTTTTAAATGTTTAAAATGTTTACCCCCATCACTGCTTCCCCTCGTGTAGGATCTGGCATCTGCCCAGATATTTCCTTGGTCGATATGACCATGGATCCTACCTCCATCACTGCTTTCCCCTGTGAAGGATCCGACATCTGCAAGTTTAATAATTGTAAATATTAGACCGTAGATAACATTAGTGAACTAACATGTACAGTACGTGGAAATTAACAATTTAACAAGTATTAAAAAACTGAAATTTTAAAATGTTTACCTCGGTGTGAGATACGGGATCAGTGGATGGAATGTCCTGACCCTGTGTAGAGTGTGGGACATGATACTCTGGGGCGTCGCTTCCGGCATAAAGCATCAACTGCAAGTTCACAAAAATAATATATTAGCTCAAACTATACATATGTGTACAAAGAGGAAAATAAATGAAGAATTTATTACAATTAACCATATACATACATCACTCAAAAACCCACTGAAGACAACATCTGACGAAATACCATAGCATGGACGACCACACGATGTGCACTCGTGAGGCTCAAAAGTAGGCTGGGAATGTACTGATGGTGCTGCACTAGTAGATGGTCCTGCACCATGAGGACCTGGTGTATGTACCACACCAGGGACAGATGTCCCTTCCTCACCCATATGCTGAACCATAGTGCTATGGCGAACAACGGCCCATGCCAAACTCAAAAATGCCTCACGTGTCTGTGGAATAACATGATGTACAGGTGGGACATCTGGCCCAGGAAACTGCCTGCGAGGTGCAGGGATAGGGCGATCAACGTCTCGAAGCTTGGCATTGGGTCGGTTTTGGGGCATCCCCCCACCGATCCCCTGTAACTGCAATATATCAAAATAGTTTACGTGTTTTCCCAACACGAACTCTGCATACATCTTCCGAAGGAAGTACAACGGGATTTCCCTGTTGTTGTGTGGTGGCATATCAAATACCATATACCATCTGTCCATCCAGTTATCAACAAATGGTTGATATGTGCACCACTCGATAGAGATATGTGGCCTATTTGCATTTGGGATTTCCCCTGTGCAAGGGTCCCTAAACAATGAAAATATATTCTCCTTGGTGATTTTCAACTTTTTTATTGCATTGTAGCTAAGCCCATCAGCGTACTCACGTATTTTTCTTTCTCTATATGAAGTAATATCATATAGTATGTTGGTTGACAATGTGATAGTCTCAACAATTGAATCCAAAGTGGATGCAAGTGAACGTCGAATTCTATCACCACCACTAAAAGCAGTACTCAAACCTCTCAACTGGGCAAGCTCAATCAATATTTCTGCATTGGGGTCCATAGCTGCAACTGCAATAAAAAAATCAATAAGAAAATAATTAGAAACGTATACATGGTATATAATGACGTCTCTTCATAATTGAAAATGTAAATTAAGGAAAACATACACAAACTTAAGTTTGACTAATTTTTCAAACATAAAAAACTATAAACAATAATTAAAGTTTAACACTTTTACTTTTATTTTGTATCTTTATGGTATTGATTTTTTCTTACATAGGTGTTACTGGGAAAATATATTCAACATATCAATTAAATCATTGGCGTGTGGTGGATTCCCTAACCCCACCAAATCAAATGTCTTTGAGAAAATTGTTAGAGAAGCACAAAATAATATGAAACAAGAAAACTTATTCAGTTGAGAAGTTATGGAATGTATTTACCTTGATATCATAAATCCACTAAAACATGACCACCTCAAAAACTGTTAAAAACCTAATTTCCATTATGTTTGATGCATAAACAAAACATGCACAATTATCATTCTCTAAAGATTGAATTACATTCCATTATGTTCTAAAAACCGTTTTAAAGTGATATTCAACCTCTACTTTCTTTTGTTGATTATACTCCTCAGTCCACTCTAACATAAATTAAGAATTGTATGCACCATACAAATGTAATGACTCCCACTCCTTAGCATCTACATGTACAAGTAATCATTATTTAAATCCAAATTTACAATATTTAGGATTAGAACAATTGTTACAAAAAATTTGAGTATACCTCTTATCCTCTTTGAAGACCCTCCAGCCTCTAATCTTTCTCCTTAAAAAAATTGATCTTGGTTATTGCCCCATAATCATGGAGCTTCAAAATGCAATTGAGGTAAGTACTCACTCAAATGAACCATTATCTGAAAGACCATGTACCCCTCAGCCATAGATCCTTCTAGATGAACTCTTTGTCTCACAAAATGTTTTAGAAACTTCATATATCTCTCCACAAGCAACATTGTATGGATATGGATAGAACCACATTCTTCAATCTCTTCTACTAGGTGTATAAGGTAATGCTCTTGAGAATTAAAAAAGATAGGAGGGAAGTGCATTTGAATATCACACATCTAAAGTCACACAATTATAGGGTAAAAATTGACAAAAAAAAATGCATTGGGTGATTGAATTACCTTGTTGGATGACAATGCACAAGTGAAATCTCCTCCCCTCAACCTGAATCAGCTCCTGCAACAATCCCAAGCAGTGGTCTCTCTCCAAACGCTCCAATGGCCCTTCGAATTCGCGTTCTTGATTGTGAAAATGGGCCACGGGTTCGGGACTGTGTATTTAATTTTTTTTTAATGATTTACAAATCGTGTACGCGTTTGATAACTACATATCGCGAGCGCTTTTTGTAGTTATATAACGCGTAGGCGATATGGCTTCCTATCCTACATGTTCCATGACATGTCAGGCTCGGGTTGAACCATACCAAGTGCTATGTCAGGATCGGGTTGATGTATTTTTTGGTAACATGATCTTGTTTTTGAAAACTAGGATTGCATCTTAAAGGTCCCTCATCTTCTTGCACTGACCCTCCAGTCAATTAGCAGATACTTATAATCAATTGAAATGCAAACAAGCTGGAATGATAAACAATACAACTCCTTAATAAAATATGCAAATGATAACACTCCAAAGTTTTTAAGGTTCACTTTGCACAGTTTCTCAAAACCTAATGGACCGAAGGGAACCCTGACTCTTGGAAGCGATGATGTTTGCAAGGGTAAACGAATACCTGTGGTTTTGTCTAGAGAGGTAATTATTGATAAATACTTTGTTTGCAATTGTTTCAATCATCTATTGATGGATTGGATGATAATGAATCGTGGTTGGTAGCTCATTGTATCATCTAAAACAGTATCATGGGTACTAATATTGTCTTCAATTATGTTAATTGATGTATGATGGATTGATAGTGGTTAGTTTGGCTACTTATCATATAGTGTCAAGAGTGTTCACTAATACTGTGTTATTACTTTGAATTATCAAATGTATATATATACTAAAATCTTTGCTTTTACTCTTCTTGATGTTCTTTTCTGTATTTGTGAAGTGCAGGAAATGTCTTCAAATTTGTACCATTTTTGCCAAACCATACAGTGTTGTCATGTCTACTCCTTGAATGGGACTTTTGCTAATGTGAGAAGTTAGAACTATATAAACTGTAGTCAAATGTTTGTTTTCCAAGCTACTTTGACAACCTATGCTAGCACAATTATGAACTTTGGAAGCACATGGACATCAAGTAATTCCAGATTATGACTACACATTGGCTTCTTTTCTTCATCAAATATATTTCTCCCATGCAATCGCATCTTCACTGTATAATGTAATGTTAAATTGTTAATTTTTTGATTTTTCAATACATTGAAGTGGTCCATTTTTTTTTGGTATTACTTGCAATCTCCCACTACCTCACTTCAATGTTACACTTTTTTTCCTCGCTTACCCGCTAACAACTACCTTATCGACGTATTATTGCACCTTCTTTGAGGCAATTGTCAGTTTAAATTATTTTTTCTGATTAAATAAATAGATTCAACCTCTTGAATACCCATTTGCCATTAGGTTAAACAAATTTAAACAGTTATTAAAAATCTCAATTTTTCTTACCTTATTAAAAAACAATGCTTTTGAAAACGCAGGGGTCGAACGTTTAAGATACGGTATTAAAAAACAATGCTTTCGAAAACGTAGGAGTCGAACGTTTAAGATACGGTTTTGTGTATCCACACTTGTGTGAATAGATGGCTGCCCTCGAAGCAGTCACAGAAGCTAAACAGACAATAAATCCCAGTGAAGAGCGCCCAACAACCCATATATTCATACGGTGATTTGGTCTTCAAAAATCTGTGGAACATCTAAAATCAGGGATTCACGTGTCCATATTTAAGTGAGTACATGGCAGCCAAGTGTTTACAGCCAACCTTATGCAAGCAACAACTGTGGCATTAGCCTATGAGTATTGGAAGTAGTAATAATTAGTAGTGAAACTATGTCATAGCATTTTTGTTCATGGAATATTAAACAACATCTTTAATTTCAGAAAATAGTAGATATTTTATCTATACTCCAATACTTACAAACCTCCCATACCCTACTCCTTACCTCAAATCTTATAATATATTGACTTTATTTTTCACAATTTAAAAACCTCTTTAAAAAATATTGATCAACAAAATGAATCCCTATAAATATATCTAACATAAAGACAATAATCCCACTAAAAATATTCATAAAAAAAAAAAATACACACCCACCAAATATTCATACAAAGATTTGGTCTCAATATTATGTAAAACAACTAAACCCTAATTTGGCCGCAAGTGTTTACAACTGGCCCTATGCAAGCAACAAATGTGGCACTAACCCTGGAAGCAGTAACAAGCAGACAATAAATCCCATTGAACAGTGCACAACAACCCTAATATTCATACATGGATTTTTATTTAAATTGGGCTCGTACGTTTATGAAACATCAAACAACAAGGGCAGAATCTTGAGCATACTTCCACTTCCTGGGCATTTGCATTCTACGGGGAGCCTTTTTAATAGTATTCTATTAAAGATTGTTTTATACAAAGTCAAAGTCTTTCCTGAATTGCTCTGTTGTTGCATGAGTCTAAATGACCTTTCGGTTGTTAATTCGTCTTTTAATAACCATTTGTTTGAATTTTGGCGTATCAGGTTTCTTATTTATAAATAATGTGTATGGATGGTGATGGTGCATGTATAAGCAAAATGGCTAATTTGGATTTCTAAAAACTTGTTGTTCAAAGGGATTTGGGAATTGATTAAAATTATGGCTCTTAAGGATGACCATTAAAGTTCTTTATCAATCACTTTATAAAGAATAGATGAATGTCCTTTTTCATTTTCATAAATCTAGGAATTTAAACCAGCATCATGTGTGGTTTTGACATCATTTTTTGGGGACTGCAAGCATGCTATTTGATTTATAGGATATCAAAACCTAGTTAGCTCTAGTTTTGATCGTCGATGTTAAGCTTATGTTATTCTTTATACTTATAAGCTTTTGATTTACTTTTTTATTACTTTTATATTAATTTCAATGCCAACCTCCAATACTAAAAAAAATAAGAAAATATTTAGAATTTGAAATTCATATTTCATATCCTGCAAAAGTTGTGTAATGAAGAACACTTACACATTCAACTTCAAGCCTTTTATTACAAATTGATATAGAGGAATATTGGACATAGTCACAGCTACAAAACTTTTCACTGTCCGAGCTACAATTGAAGATACAGCCCACCAAAGGCAACGATGCGGCGTTCTCGCACTTTGTTATCCCTCTAATAAAATTATTGAGCAGCATCTGATATTATATGATTGTATTTTCCCTTCTTGACTTAATCTTTCTCTGGCATACAATCTCTTCAAGTCCGTTGTTAATGGCGTTCATTTCCTTCCAAAGAGCAGCCACGGTGGCCATGTCCTTGTATGAACTCCCCCCCTCCCTCATTGCATTGTTGGCCTTCTCCATCAATTCTGTCATCCTCTTTTTTATTTTTGCCCCGTCATCTCCTTCCATTAATTCCCTGGCTACTCTTCCTACTTCTTCTTTGCTCACCAATCCATCTGGCCCCTTCTTCGCTTCCATGGCCACTTTCTTCTCCTTCACTAGATACAAAGCGTTCATCCTCTGTTCAACAAAAAGAGGCCAAGCGATCATTGGCACTCCATGTAAAATGCTTTCTACAGTTGAATTCCAACCGCAGTGAGAGAGGAAACCGCCAGTAGATTGATGAGAAAGAACAGGAATCTGAGGCGCCCATGAAGAAACCACGAGTCCTCGGTCTCTGGTTCGACTCTCGAATCCCACAGGTAGGATATGCCTGATGTCTGATTCGGCCATTGTGGATAGAATTGATGGAGGCCTCCGCAAAACCCAAAGGAAGCGCTGCCCGCTGGCTTCCAGTCCAAGAGTAAGCTCCTGAACCTGATAGTTCGAGAGAGTGCCCATGCTCCCGAAGGAAACGAAGAGAACGGACGAAGCAGGCTGGCGGTCTAGCCATTTTAGGCACTCCTCCTTGTCCTCCATGAATTCTTCATCAGATGCCAATGGAGACGAAGATATAAACGGCCCCACAGCATAAATGGAGGGAATTTGATGAGCACTTAGAAGTACCTTTCCTTCCAGGAGGGCTTTAATTTGTTCGGCCTCCATATCCTCGCAGCTGTTTGTCAGAAATCCTCGAGCTTCATGGAGTCTTGAGGAATGTTAAAGGAACCAGTTAAAGTCGACACTGTTAGATCTGTCTTGAATGGGGATCGGCAGATCACTCCCCAGAATCGGCTTAAGGCCCGGCACTTCGATCTCCTAGCCTATGATACGTATATATACATGACAATAAGAAAAAAATAACAATGAACATAGCCTATGATACGTATATATACATCATTCATGACGAAAAGAAGATGAAGACAGCTAAAGAAACCCATCCAACCGTACACACTACAAAGTAGATAGAGACATCGAAGGAAATCCATGAAGACCCGCAACTTCAAGCACGGCTCTCCTTGTGGATACACTTGGAGCATAGAATCTCTTGTGGATACCAATTGTAATGAAATATAACATTTTCAAAAATATAAAAGTGAATAAGTATTATATTAGTAATTGCTTTAAAAGGTGTAAAATGAAATATAACAATATAAAAGTGAATAAGTATTACATTAGTAATTCTTTACGTTATTTTTAGAGAATTTAAAAAATATAAAAGTGAATAAGTATTATATTAGTAATCGTTTTAAAAAGATGTAATAATAGTCTATAGGTTATTGTTATTGTTAGTGAATGAAATGGTTGAAAATAAGAAAATAAAATTGATTTAATTCTCCCTACAACTATTCATTATTTATATTTCTAATATCAATGAATTTTTAAGTAAACGTGTGTATCTATCTATCTATCTATTTATCAAGATTTCCATTGTAATAAACTTTAGGCAAGTGATCTACCCAATAATCCATTCTTGTTTTCTTCACTAACAGAGATGCGAGTAATTTTGATGGAAGGGTTCCATCCAAGCTAAGGGCATTCTTAGTGTCCTTTAGGGATGCTCTAAGGATGCAAGAATGCCAATCCACAATACAAAAACATAGAAGTAATAGGATGGAGACCTAAGAGGATGGATTTACATTCAAAACTAAACCTTCTAAAATATATATCTACCCTACTTCAATACCTCTACTTAGTTGTGGTGGCTCTAGAAAGCATACAAAATAACCACCCAAATTTATCTTGGAATCCCTTAGAACAAGAAGAATAATTAGTAGTTTAGGAGATTGGCATCCTCCCATAAGAAAAGGTTGGGTTGGGATATCCAAGGATCCAAAGTCTAGACCTAAAGGATACGATACTAATGGAAAATTATAATAGGATGAAAGATACTATTGGAAAATTATGACACGTGAAAGAGAATGGTGGAACAATGTAGTGATTTCAAAATATTATTCTCAATAAGAAAGAATATCGAAATTGGAGGGAGATATCATTCTAATTCACTTACATGGACATTAGTGAGAAAGAACTATGCTCTCATCCAACAAAACATATCTATGTCACGGTTTATCGAGAATGAAGGAAAGTTATTAAAAGATAAAATTATGGGGAATCCCCAATCAAGAAATTAGTCTAGGCTAAACAAACATAGCAAGTAATTGAATTTACAACAGATAAATCAAACCTTCAGCAAACATATCAGTATGGGAAAACTCTTCTCGACCAATGGAAAATATGGAAAACAATGGAAGAAAATATAAACCTTGTCTATGCCAAACTTGAGTTAGCTCGAGTGGTTAAGTGTTGTGAATTGCAAGTAAGAGGTTGTAGTGGGGATTTCTCCACTACTATGTGCAAAAGCACCTACCGTAGACTAGTCGGATCTAAGTGTAGTGTTCATTATGCAAGGGATATCTCAACCTTGACTTACAACAAGCAATAACAACATATTTCTACGATTTTATCTAACTAATGCAAGAAAATAACAAAAATACATTTAAATTAGGCCACTGCAACCATTTGAGCAAAGGGTTCGTAGGCGCCCATGATCCTAGTCTCTATTTATCTCCAACAAGGGGTTGTCACTGGGAAAGGGATCAAGGGTTGCACGAAGAGAGCTTGTTGTGCAATGTGGAATAGTGTGGCGAAAGGTGTCGAAAGTGAGGAATTATGGAAAAAGTGAAAGTTCAAAAGTTATAATGGACAAAAAGTTAAGGAATGTTTGTGGGGAGAACATCAAAATGTATTTATAGTATGATCTTGGATTTTTTTACCCGTGGTATTTTATTGTGTATGGTATTTGTCTATGGTTTTTGACTCATTCTCATTTTAGGGTTTTTTGGTCCTTTTTGGAGAGAGTGGTGTTATGTTGCAATAAATGCCCATCTTCCCTATATTTATGGGGAAAGGAATAATAATGCTTTGTACCAATTTTGGTGGAATTTAATTGTGAAGGTGTTGCAGCTGCAACATTTTCCCAAAATTCAAAAAATTTCGGGACCCTCCTTTGCTTATATTAGTTTGATTTGCTTCTTTGATTTGGGCTTAATAATTCTTCACAAACGTTTTTTCTGATGCTTGAAGTGATCCACTGCTTGTTTTTTATTGTTCATTACATTAGAAAGCGTTTTCAAGTTTGTGAATCGGAAGAGTATTTGCTAGCAGCCCCGCCGTTGCGGAAGAATAATAAGTTTCACCCTCGTTATTCTTCTCCGACGCATTTGTCGGCTGACCTTTGGTTTCCAATCGAAACGTATTGTTACTTTGGTTTCTGCAGTTGCGGACGGCAAATTGCGAACTCTCCCGATTGCTGTTTTGGCTTTTCGGCCCCACTTTGTTATTTTTGCCGATCCTTAAGTTTACGGTTCCACCGTTGCAGATGAAAGAAGCACTAACCTTGCCGATCTTTCATTGGTTTTCTCTTCCGATGCAGACCTTCCATAGCGGACTGTGATATCCTTATGTCTCCGCCGTTGCGGCTCCTGTTTCGCTAATTGCTCCAATGTTTTAAAGCTCCGACGCGTTATTATTTACCTCCCGGTTATCCTCGCGGATGGATTAGTGGTTTGGCCACCCGACGTTGCGGAAAGAATTATCTTTGCGTCCTCCGATCCATAGTTGTCCGCCGTCTGATATTTTGTTCCCCGCCACATGTGGTTGACTATATATAGGTATGGGGTCGGGCTTGTTTATTATTCTATTACTATTGTCGTTTCGACTTTCCCACTGTCGCTCTCGTTGTGCTGTCATTCTCTCGAACTTGCAAGGACCCCGTTGTCGGTACTCGTGTCCAGGTGGCTCAACTGTGGAAGCTTGACCGGCCTTCTTCCCGTCGTCCACGCAGCATTTCCAGGTAGGCTCCTCATTGCATTATCCCGTTTCGTTCGAAGCTGTTGGTTGAATTTTTCTACGGTTGGGTTTTGCCACGGCCTTTTTCCCTTGGCCCGTTAGTTACACGCCTATATATTGAGGATTTTTTGTAGTATTGTTGTCCATGAGGGGGGGGGGGCGGGGGGGGCACGTTTTGACCCACAGGGTATTCTTTCCCCCACAGTCATTTGATTGTGACCCTGCACTTAGTGAATGGGGGTTTGGTGCAGATGGGCGTTACGCTTTCTGCACCAATCCGCCCTGTGTGATGATGCTTTGGTAGGGGCTGGTTTCATGGTTTTCCTATGGCGCTTGGTGGTTGCCCCCCCCTTTTTTTTCATGCTGCCTGTATCATCTAACCACAATCGCGTTTCACCGCACTGTTTCGCGCAAAATCGGTTCACGGTCGGTTTCGAACCCAAGCCGGTGGAGGGGGATATATCACTGCATATAGTTATTGACCATAGTTTACATAAACGATGTTTCTTCCTGAAAGCACGCCGTTGAAAAACTTGCATAGTCTCCCCTGTCATTCCCGCGCAGCACGATGATCATGGCGCCCGCAGATGGCCCGAGTTTCCTTCATTTTTATGTATATTTGCTTCCCACTCGATGTTATTGGCAGAATTGTTTTGGTAGCAGATAGCGGTGTTAGCTTGCACATATTTGCTTCATTTAAGTAATTTCTATCATGTTAGACATAGATGAAGTGAAACACTGCACTCTGTGGTCTCAATGTTTGCAACTCATCTGGAAATGGCTTAATGTTTACAATTTCATATATGGCAGGAAGATTCCGAACTCGAAATGTCAAAGAGAAAAAAGAAGAAGGCCCCTGTGGTCGAACAGGAGCCTGAAGTGGAAGTTATTACCAAAACTGAATACATCTATGAAGACACCAAGTGTATATCTGGTGTAGAACCTGAATACCAATGGGGATAGATATATAGATTGATCTTGCGCCGAGAGGTTCCTGATATGGGCTTGGAAGAAGAAGGTATTTATGCCAATATAGAGAGATCTTCACTGATGAAGATTGCCACCAGACCAGAGCTTTTCGCATGCTCTGAAGTTATTGGTTGGATTCTGCCCCGGGAAGATGTAACTACTATGATCCTGGAAAATGTTGACAAACAGGGCTATGCTGCTTATAGCCCAGGATATGTAGCCATGGCTTACCACCTGCCAGAAGCTCAAATATTTTTGTCTGACGATTGGTTGAACAACATCAGAATGGACCTTGTTGAGACCCTTAAAAGAATGCTGTTGACTGGAAAGCATTTCAGGACCAGGGCTATGGGAGAGTATGATATAGAAAGCTTAAGGGCCCCATACAGGTTCATTGCCCTAATGCATAACAGAATTTTTGGAAGAGCTCATGGAAAGAGCTTCAAACTGGAGTGGATACCCATTATTTTTTATGTTGCAACCCAGGAGACCATTTTCAACTGGGCTAACATAGTATCAAATAGTCTTTCAGCTTGTATGGCCTCAACTTTGGGAGGAGTATCCCAAAAGAGTTCTAAATTTTATATGAGTTCCATACTTGTCAATTGTATATTGTGCAATCAACCTTTCTCCGGCCTCAGGTGCATCTGGGACAGGGAGAGGATGCCTGTTTATGCTGCATATAAACCACTATGGGCACACAAATACCATAGTCATTACCGAGAGATCTGTGAACAGTTCATCATGCCACTGTATACCCTCATTTTCCTGAAGGAGTGTAACTGCATGTTAGAAGAGGCATTGCAGGTTATTGAGGAGTATGCAGATTATTATTTGACTGAGGATGGCCTATACTTCAGAATGTTTGGAAGCTCAAGAGCACCCTCCCTACTGCCCAAGTACGCCACCGACTACATCATTCACAAAGAGGCGATCAGACAAGTCTTCTTGGATGGCATAGGAAGCTTTCTATTTGAGCATAAGAAGGATGCCTATCCCCCTTTGCCCTTCAAGTTAGGCAGTTACAAGTTCACCAGAGTGAAGAAAGCGGATGAGTTTGTCGAAGAGTTGGAAAGGTTTCATTTTGGTGAGATGTCTTTCCATAGAAATGACTCCCGCAGTAAAGTAGCTGAACATTGCAAAGAAAACAACGTACATTTTGAATACACCCACCATTGGGATAGAGAAGAATCTGTCTTCCACAATGCGTTGAATATAACAGCCTTAAGGAGAAGGTTCAAAAAGAATATCTCCACCAAAGGTGGGAAGGGAGATGAACAAGCAAAAGCTGAGGAGGAAGCCAAGAGAAGAAATGAGGAAGCCCAAAGATTGGCACAAGAAGCTGCAGGGTGGTTGCAAGGAGAAGAGGCAGAGAAAAGAAAAGATGCACAAGAGGCAGCCAAAAAAGCAGAGGAGGACGCAAGAAATGAAGAAGAAGAAAAGAAGAAGAAGCTTGATGAGGAGCTTCAGAAACAAGAAGCAGAGAGGCTAAAGATAACTCAGACAGAGATAGAATAGTCGGCCTCTGACACCGCTAGCGGCCAGAATCAGGACATGGAGAACCCCGAGGTTCAGGATCCAGAAATACCAGCTGTCAACACACCTGGACAGTCCATGGTCCCCACACTAAAGCTGATCCCTTTTGTACAGAAGAAAGGGGAAGAAATACCTGATTTTAACACTGTTTTCTATGACAGGGAGACAAAGAGGATAGTGAAGAGAACGGAAAGGAAGGTTGAAACAGGAGGTCTACCTGAAAAAATGATAACGGATACGTCCGTTCTATTTGGAACAGACCGAGATCCAAGATTCACCGTTAGAGCCGGAGCTGCACTGATTCACGCTTCGGAAGATAATGTGGACAAGATTATGACAGACTTGGAGCAATCCAAGAAGTCCTCTGCTCAATTGAAAGACACATTGAGAAAGGAGAGAGAGGAAAACAATAAGCTGAAGAGGAAATATGAGGACATGAAAAAAGAGATGAGGTCTTCAAAGGATGAACTGCAGCTCCTACAAGTGGAGAGACAAGTTAAGGAAACTACAAAGGAGTATCTGGAGAGAGTGCAACAAGAGTATCAAGAGCTTAGAGTGGAGAAGGAACAACTGCTGGGAAGGATAGAAGGCTTAGAACTGCAAAAGACCACTTTGGAGGCAAGTGAGAAGCAAGCTCAAGAACAAGAGTTGAAGCTTCAAGAGCATATTTCTTCTTTAACAATTTCTCTAGAAGAATCAAGAGAGCATCAGGTTAATCTACAACCCTTCAAGGAGCATGTGCTGGCACAAAAGGCCAGGATGCTGCAGCTGCAAACCGCCATAGAAGAAGAGAGATGTAAAGTTGTGCAAATAGATGGCTGATTAGAGGAAATTATGGAGACTTCCTCTTATTTTGTTGACAGATCGCAGGACGTCTTGGAAGTCCTGACATCGAGAATGGCAAGGTTGGAAAATAATGAAGAAACTCCTGCAGAGCTACCTTCGAAAGATCGACAGGCCCTGAAGCAGGATTATGACTTAGTAGAGTTTTCTATAAACACAGCAGAAGATTTAAAAAAGGCTGTGAGAAAGACTAAAGGAGCATGCACAGAATTTTTCAGAAGGCTCCTGATTACATACAACCGGTGCCAATTAGAGGCTGAGCAGAGGCTTGATGTTTTTCCAGACCACAATTCATTTGTGGAAATTTTGTAGAAGAGGTATCAAGAGGAGGTAGCAAAAGTACAGCACCTTAAATCCCTTGATGTCCAGATCTTAAGGAATGAAGTTGATCATTCCGCCATCAGTGTGCAGCTATTGGAGGATCAGCTTCGTCTAAGTGCGGCCAGAATTGAGGCTATCAAGAACCAAGCTGCGAAGTTTGAAATAAACATTCAATTTTTGGAACCGTGCACGTTTGAAGGCATTGCATCTGAGGCTTTGGCGTGGAAGAAATTCTTAAGTGCTCAAGCTAGGCCCTCCTCGTGAATAATCATTCACTTTTGGATGTAACGATTTTGTAAACATTAGAGGAAAGTGAAATTTTGGGAGGCGAAGAGTTGGGAAGCCCAAAAGTCATTTTTGGGCAGCCCAACAGCCTCATCTTTTTGTATAAATATAGAAGACTTAGAGGAAGAAATGGCTTTTTTTCCCAGTTAGACATGTAAAGCGATATTGTAAGAAGAACTACTTTTTTTTTGCAATAAAGAATTATTGTTTGCCTATTGGAGAAATATCGGTGGGACTTTCAAATGTTATGCTGTGGATTGCGGAAAGATGAACTATTTCGTTTTTTCAGCTTTTTGTCCATGAACTGTGAGATCGTTCTAACTCCTAGAGCCTATGTTCTTGTTTGAATGATTTCTGGTTTATTCTGTGGAATTACCACCATGAGTAATGTATGTTGTTCTTAAACAATTGGCTATCTGATTGTCTAAATATCTTTAATCGTTTAGGTGTTGTAGGAAGAAATATCAGCTATCTGTAATTTCTCTTTAAAATGCATGCACAATACACATTACTCATAAATAAGTTACAGTTTTTCTCCCCAAGGATAGATAGATAGATAGTTAGTTGTATTTTATTGCTGCATATGTGATCGAGATGCTTGTGAGTTCTAAGACGAGAGGTAAGAACCTGCGCATCACGTTGTGACTGCTCCTTGCATCCTTATCACCTTGCATGGTTAATTAGGCATATACATATCATACTTAAGTCAAAAAATACAAAAATATACACGGTGGACCGGGCCGCAGCCGATAAAACCTTCTGTTTTTGTTACTTGACCTACGGTAGCCGGACCGCAAACCGGACGGATTCCCTATACCAAACAATCACGGGCTAGTTGGGAACGTTGATTGGGGAGAATCCCTTGCTATTGTTGCCTGCGAATTTCCAGGCCTCAACAGTTATGGCGCTAGAAGGAGGGTCGCCAGTGCATGGATGGCCGCGGAAACCTATTTTCCCAAGATTACCCCACCAGCAGATATTTGGAAGCTTTTAACCTGACACAAGTACTTACAGGTTTTGGTTCTACCTTTGAAGCAAGTAAGCCTGGTTTCACCTTACGTTGCTCTTTGCTCAGACTCCTATTCTTTTACCGTGCTCATGGTTGGTGTAAATGTGAATCAGCCCAACCCTCTACCGGCTTGGAAAGCTAGATCACCTTTGAACCTCACACCTCCATTGCATAACCTACCTCAAGCTTTTGATAAGCTGCTGCCCAAGTTTGATCCTGAGGAAAGGATTGTTGTAGATGACCACTTGCAAAGTTTCTATTTAGCAATAGAGGGGTTAAGGGATGGAGAGTACGAGGATGTGGTCTGTAGATTGTTCCCACATACCCTGAAAGGAGCAGCAGCATCCTGGTATTTCAGTTTGCCTGCAAACTCTATTCCTGATTGGGACACCTTCGAAAGGACTTTCAGAAGTAAATACTCAGCCCAAAAGACACATGCCTCACTGATGAAAGGTCTTGGTTTGTTAAAAAAAGAGAAGGATGAGAAGGTGCATCATTTTACTCAAAGGTTTTCAACATACCTAAAGAACTTCTCTGAAACTGACAGACCCTCAGACAAGGTCCTAATTGAATATTATACCTCAACCCTAGGCCCTGAGCTGGCCATGTTTGCCAAAATGAAAACCAGACTTACGTTGGTAGAGACTTATGAAGAAGCAGAAAGGGTAGAGGCTGAAAAAGAAAGTATAGAGGACTATCCCGATCTACCTGAAGAAAAGGCTACCAGGAGGAGAACTTTATTGTTGTCTAAGCCTAAAGAGGAACAATCAAATGATTATCAGGGAATGCTGAAAATGATTCATAAATTATCCAATCGAATAATAGATCTGGAGAAAGAAAGGGAAGTTTAGAAAACTTACAAACCCTACTACCAAAAAATAGAGGATATCAACCAATGGAAAATCCCTCCACCAAATTCAGCATCGATGAATATAACAGAGGTAGGGGGGGACAATTTCTGCACTTTTCACCAACAACGTCACTCTGAAAAGAAGTGTCCCCAGTGGTTAAATTCGATGTCATTGGTGATGAATAAGCTGCTAAACTCTAATTTGACTAAGAATAGTGGTAAAGAAAAAAAGAAAAACCATATCATAAAAAAACAAGATAATGATACCATGTTCTTATGGAATGGTGTCTTGCTTTTCAACACAGAAGAGGATGCTCTTAAATCTGAATACACGCCAACAACAACAATTTCGAGGATTAAAAGATTACAAGAAAATGTCAAAAGATAGGTAGATGTGAATGTTAAAACACCTGAAGTCACTACTGTCAACTAGGAAACCAAGCCAATCAGTGAGCCTGTCAAACTTGTGGAAAAACATCCAGGTGTTAATGAAGGAAACACGGAAGAAATTGAGGAGCTTAAAAAAGATATACCCACTCAAAACCAACCGGGGGAAGAAGACATAGAACCAGGTTGGGAAGAAAAAGCTGACACCCCACCTTTTCTTTTGACCCTAGAAATGCTGAATCATAATGTGCATAATTGCTTGGTAGATTCTGGATAATCAGTGAATGTTATGCCTCTTGAGGTTTGCAAAAATATTAATGGACAGCCAGAGTCCACAGCCTAGGAAATAGCGCAATTAGATAGCACAGGAGTCAAAGTAGTGGGAGAAATGAAAAATGTTCTCATTCTCTTTTCTGCAAATAACAAGATATGTCAATTTATTGACATTATGGTGGCTGACATACAAGGTAGGTATGGGCTTAATCTCAACCGAGATTGGTTTGCCAGATTAAAAGGTTATTTTGCTTCAGATTGGTCTCATTTATGGTTGCCTCTTAAGGGTACTCCTAATCGGATTAAAATTTTGAGAGAACCTTACATAAAGCACACTGTCACTAAGCTGGGAGAAAGTAATGAATCTGCTAATTCTATCCTGGGAAATTATCTAACCGAGCTTAAGCTAAGACATCATATAGAAAGAAAGGCCAGTCCTAAGATTGACAATCAGCATGAGCTCCTTCAACTTCCTCAGGCTGATAAAGATGAATGTAGACTAGTAGACATGGTCTCAATTTCAAAAATGGTACACTTAGACCATGGATAGATTTTTGACCTACACCATAGCCTAGCCCTTTAACTCGTTTGATTGAAGATTTTTAAGGGAGGGCACACATTTTCTTTTCTTTTTTGCTTTGTACATAAATAAATTGATGCTTTTTTTCTTTAATGCTTTGATGCTGTTTTCTTTTTGATTATTTGATTTGATGTTGTTTTCTTTTGTTTTAAATGCTTTGTTATTAGTTCTTTGGTTTTGAATAAAGAGGCAAACTTTTGGTTGCAATGGAAACATCAGGGTTCTCAATTAACTGAAATCTTGAGCAAAAGACTCTACTTTTAAAACACAGGATATCTTCTAGTAGCAGTGTTCCTAATTGGCCATGCATTCATTGAAGTTCTACTTAACCCCTGTAAATAACTCAGAATTAACAGGTCTGGAATACTATTTCGAGGCTCCATCCATTTCACATCTAAAATGTCCAAGGGAGTGACAACAATGGACCCACAGAAAGGAAGCAAGGTAAATAGTATATCATATATAAATGATCCCATGCCATGATTTCAGAAAAGCTAAAAGCTATCAAGAGTCAAAACTCCTTAAAGAAAAATACATATCAAAGCAAAGGATCAAAAGCATGAATTTCAAATGGCCCAAAGTTCCTCTTCGTCTGTGAGATGAAAAGCAAATTCTTCTCTCACACAAAAGTACACTATGGATAGAGGAGCCTGAATAAAATTCAGAAAGAAAGGCAGATGGAGGACTCACAAGAACTAAAGTTCAAATAGCACAAAAGTGCAATTGGCATGGGAATGAGGAACAAATGGATAGTGCTGTTTACTATATGTTACAATCCTGTGGTGTCCAAGCTAGAAACTACCTAAGGACTGGTAAAATAAATCTCACTTATTTGGCCTCAAAAGAGTTATTCAGACTTGCAAATATTTCTGATGTTACCATTTCCCAAAGAATGGATTACTTCTCAATGATTTGAATGCATAGGTTGGCCAGTTTGGGAATACAAACATCTAGAAGTTTTCAACTTTTATTCAGACGGTCTTGCACTGGGAAGAAGTTAAGTAAAAAATCTGGGGTTCACCAGGTAGTCGCCAATTGTTGCAGCTGCAACATTTTCCCAAAATTCAAAAAATTTCGGGACCCTCCTTTGCTTATATTAGTTTGATTTGCTTCTTTGATTTCGGATTAATAATTCTTCACAAAGGTTTTTTCTGATGCTTGAGGCGATCCACTGCTTGTTTTTTATTGTTCATTACCTTAGAAAGCATTTTCAAGTTTGTGAATCGGAAGAGTATTTGCTAGCAGCCCCACCGTTGCGGAAGAATAATAAGTTTCAGCCTAGTTATTCTTCTCCGACGCATTTGTCGGCTGACCTTTGGTTTGCAATCGGAACGTATTGTTACTTATGTTACCAATACATGGCTAGGAGGTGACCACATGCCCTCAAACATTCCAACAATGCGTGGGTCGATTCTATAGTTCACCTGCGTTCCAATAATTCCAATTATTTAAACAATGATTCCTATCAAAATGATGCTTGAACTACAATGTATGCCTTAAATTATCACATCGTAAATCATATGTAAGTTTATCATAATGTTTGTTATCCCGACTTTGGGCATTGGGTAAAACAACATTTTATTAACGTTGACCTAATGAAAAGTGATAATCACTTAATCATTGGTTAACCCTAAAAACAATCATGCTTATAACCTTTCAACTATAAGTAGATTTATATGCTTATATGCATTGTTGAATATGCATGTTTATAACCCTTTTAAAAACAAACAATTCGAATGATAATGAATTATAAAGTTGGGTAGCATAATAAAAGAATATATTCATGAATTTCTTTTACAAAGTTCAATTTTGGTTTAAACTTTCATAGACACTAGTTGCTTTTCAACTTGTCAATTGCTAGTAATTTACCATGAATAGTTATTTGGTAAGATAATTATGTGATTATACAAGATAACTTGTACTTAGCATAGGGTAGAATTTTGTTCATAGTAGAAGGATATATCTTAATAGCCATTATGGACATTAAATTAATGTAAGAAAGGCGTTATGGTAATAATAAGAATTACACTAATATAACCTTACTCAAGTCCTTAATCTTTGGAACAATATTGATTGACTTAGATTTAAGAAGTAAAGGCAAATAGTTTTCCATGTGAAACGATGCAGTTGATTTTACACTAATCAAGCTTATAATTTCAAGAAGTTTTTATAGGTAGTGAGTTTCCCTATAGAATGTAAATATCGATTAGCTTGGTACTCAAGTAAATAATACGATAATGTATATGATACAATAGTACATGCAGTACGACATTGACGAGGAAGATAATAACCTGTTAATGAGCAACTAATTTGTACATATAAGTTAAATAAATTAAATTAAATAAAAACAAAGTTATTTAATTTACCTCAATGAAGTTGCTTGGAATTTATCCGCTTATTTTACTAAGCATATTAATTGCAAATAGAAACACTTCTTGATACTTTATGAATTTAAAACATCTACTTGTTCGATCATACGTGTAAACTTGTAAGAACCAGTAATCGTTCTGCGTTAGCATAAATGCTAAGTAAGCCCAGGATTCAAAGTTAGATTCCACCTACTTGCCATAAAGAAGACTCATTAGTAAACTAAAAGGAAACTATATGCAAATAAATATTCCTTATGTTACGAAAAGGAAAGTGCTTAGTTAACGTAATTTAAAAATGTGTAATACTAATTCGTTGGACTATTTCATTTTCTGCTAACCATTAGTTGTCAGTAAACCGCAGATTCAACATTTTATGTTATCTCAAAATTTTAAATTTTTGTGAAAATTTGAGGTTTTGACAAAGTGGTAGGGTGGGGTTTATCATCTTGGAGGAAACCACGATTAGCCTCGTTTCCTGAACAATCTAGAGAAATGAAGTTGCATTCTATTCTAGGGACACCATGAGCATTTGGCTTGTTTTGCAGCTTAGATTCTAGGGAGTCACTATGTTGTAGTTATGGAAAGGGTGAAGAAGACTGAGCACAAATGACTTGTCAGTGTAAGTTGCTCTCACATGCCGAGAGTAATGGAAGAGCATGAAAAAGATACATCCTGTTTCTATGGAATGATCTATCTAGAAGCTCGTCTCCATCTCGATACAATGAAGTTTCATCTTTAAAGAAAGCTAGACCTCCCTGATCTAGAAGAATTTATTGCAGACATGGGGCAATTTCTGGAAGACTCGGGTGTGATCGCTCACACGAAACTCACTATATCAAGACTCTCACTCTTCTCTAGTACATGAATGCTCATTTGGGTCATGCCATCACTGAAAGTGTTGTGGAGAAGTTGTAGGATGATAAGAGGGACATAAGCTTGGTAGATATAATGGAACAGTTAGAGGGTTGGACCCGATGCTTTGCTAAGGCCCAAATGGAATTTGATGATGAGATCTACGCTTTAGCTTGTGAGTTCAAGGAAAAATTGTTAGCAAGTCTGCTAGTACTTCGCTACATTATGGCCTCATCTTTCATCGGCATCCAAACCCCCATTCGCAAGATAATCCCTCAGGCATGAAGGGGGAAAGTGACTCAACTAATAGTTTGAAGAATTATCCAATTGACATATCTGACAATGATTAGTCCAACTTTGGCCTCTTTTGATTATTAGCTCTATCTAGTTTTTTATTTTTGCAATTTATTTGTTTCATGACCTTAATTAGAAAATTTTTCATTTTTCACTTAGTATAAACCTTTTCCTATGGAGATAAAACTATTTGATTTTGATTTCTTACAACTCCTACCTTTAGTCTAGTTTCTAGCTATTAACATGCATTTCTGTAAAAAAAACACTATACTCAAACCCTTATAGTTGTATGCCTTTGTGACATTTGTACTCTTTTAAATTTTTATATATAATACAAAATCAAATATAAAAAAACATAAATTAATTAAGATTATTTATATCTTTTATGTTTTTAACACATTCGTTGTTTTAATATTAAAGTCCATACAAGGTATACATATATT
Organism: Pseudotsuga menziesii; assembly: GCA_001517045.1. Lineage (NCBI taxonomy): Eukaryota > Viridiplantae > Streptophyta > Pinopsida > Pinales > Pinaceae > Pseudotsuga > Pseudotsuga menziesii. Next base: position 3,759 of record LPNX011135239.1, on the reverse strand, counting down.
TATATAAGAAAAAACACAAAATTCAAACATATTCACCTTACCAAAAACAACATTTTTATAAAAAAAATTAGAAGAGTGATATTTTTTCACATATATCATATTTCATAAAACTCAAAGTACCACAATTTGTGTCCATTTAATAACCAACAATTTGTTGCCTAATATTAAAATAACGAAACCAAGTATAGGTATCTACCATCAAGAGTATAATGATCATATGTGCCATTTCAATTAGTAATTCATTTATTGGAATATGGGATATATCTACTAACCTTTAAAGGTCCTAGAGACGGTTGGCAATTAATTACAATTATGTTGATATTTAATGTAAATTAGCTCGGTGATTTGTATTTAAGACAATGATTAAATGTGTCATGTTATGAGGATTTCAAGTGGAAGGAAAACATCATTTTATGCATCAATTCCAGACCCGAATTGGTTGTAACGATGAGAGGCATGTTATTTCCTATGTGCTAGTGTCCCTCCTCCAATGCAACTACAACCATGTTGTTTCGCATGTGCTACTATCCATTTCGTTTCTACATGTGTAACAGAGGTTAAGAACCCTCCTTGGGTTGTCGCAATTGCATAATCATTTCTGCTTGTGTGCTAGTTTTTGTGAGAAAGCATCGTTTGTTGTCTTCCTACGTAACAGAGCTCAAAGCCTACATGACCAAGTATCTTTTGATTATTTCAAAGCCATAGCTTGTATCTTACCTGCCTTTAAAATTCTTGCCAATGGAGAAGTTAGGACAGATTCAAAGACTGGCATCCCGAAAGTGGTTGAAAGAGAAGAAGACTATAAGAGAGTCTTATTTTTTTTAACAAATTGTTTGTCTATGACTGAACTGATATTGCAGACATCCAATCATTTATTGAGGAAATATGTGAATTTAGTGATTTTTTTAAAGAAATCTTTGAGGAAATGATACAAATTAGGAAAGAAATGAAGTTGATTGAAGATTTAATGAATGGCGCTGATCACTGGCTTAAGGAAAAGGAAAATGACATAGTGGAGAAGAAGGAAAATGTTCAAGTTGCATGTGCAACTGTCCAAACTATGAGAGGAGAAGAATTGCATGATGTTGATTACATGCACAATATTGAAAATCCGATTGACAAAACTGAAGAGGTTGACCATGCTTGATATGCAATGAAAATAAGCAAACTAAGAATGAAGCTAAAATTAAACAAGAACCTCCCTGCAAGAACCTCCCTGCAATTACCTGCAATATTTTAGATGGTGAGAACCTCCATTTTGCGAGAATCTCTTTACATTTGATAGAAACCATATAATCTTTCTCCATACATATATTATTATAGATGTCAACATCGTTCAACGTTGAATGTGATATTAGTTGCTTTCACTGCATATTAGTTTTCCAATCATTCCTAGATTTTAACCAAAGTTATTTTCATTCATGATTTTATGTGCATGTGTTTTCAGAATGCTCGATCTTCACCAAACAACCAACTAAAATTCTATTATGTTATTGCAGTTATGTTCTTGCACTTCCTTCCTGTGGAGTATTGTTGCATATTGACTGTAGACTTGAGTTACGGCTATTATGTTCTTGCACTTCCTTCCTGTGAAGCATTGTGGCACATTGACGGTATACTTGAGTTACGGTGTAGGCATAAAATTTTGTTTTCCTTTTTACTTAAATAGAAAGTCTTGCCACCAAACATACTTGCCACAGAATTAATGGGACAGATTTAAGGCTACAGGAAATTAGGTTGAAACCAACTTTCGATCTAACTTATTAATGGGACAGAGTTAAGGCTACAGGAAATTAGGTTGAGACCAACTTTGGATCTAACTTTACAAGAGGATATTTTTTAGTCTAAAGACTTAGAATATGAAAAAACACTTTTTATCTAGGTAATTTAAGATAAACTGGGACACAGCTATATTGTGATTTACTCACAATATTCTATAACCAAATATTAAGTAAGACTTGTGTGAAACACTTCTCCTGATAAAAACCAGATCTTTTACAAGATGAAATTATTATGGATTTTTTGTAAATGTGGAGAAGATGTGCCCCTGAATAAAAATTGGATTAAACCGTAAACTATGGATTTATATATCTTGTGGGGGCATAAAAAAGAACTATAGGGATAAATACAAACTTGGAAATTTAACATGATGTTTCACCTTTTAGAGAGCTTACGCTCTCAACACGTTCACAAACTCTTTAGAGAGTTTTTCCTTCTTCTTCTCAGCACTTCTTCTCTATCTCTGTGTGTATATCTCTATAATTACAATCTACATCTTCAAATAACAAACTTCTACCCACCTACATCAAAGACTGTATTAACTATCTACCTAGAAACTTAGCTTCAACAATTTAATTCCGCTGACTTATATATGAGAAACAAAAACTGACCTAACATAGAATGGACCAATATTCTATGTAAATCGGCAAGTAATTAATATTTCCAACATTCTCATAGTTTTC